>JAODAC010038186.1:0-12566 GCA_027575185.1 Mimaenictus wilsoni
TTCGCAAAAACAGATCAACTACGAGCGCGATCTTCATAATACGACAACTTATGGAAAAATCCTTAGAATTCAATACTCCATTCTTCATATTTTTCCTGGACATGTCACAGGCGTTTGACAAGATCCGCCTGAAAGACATTATCACTTCCCTAGGAGAAAAAGGAGTACAAAGGAAATTGCTAAAACTAATATCATAGCTAAACACCGGTAACAAGGTAAGACAAGGTAAGACAAGGGGACAGCCTCAGCTTACTATTATTTAATACAATTATGAACCAAATTATATCAGAGACCAAGAACGCTACGCAGACCGACCGTAAAGGTTAGACCACGCAATCGAGAAATCGTCAGAAAAACTTAACATGACTGACTCAACCAAAAAACAAAAAGTATGGTCTCCAAAATATCCATCAGGGCCAAGATTGTTATTAATAACACAACCATTGAACAAGTCTCGCAGTTCAACTACCTTGGAGTAAGGATTTCTAGTTAGGGAAACCTGGCAGAAGACGTCAGACAACTGGCCAATAAAGCAGCGAGAATGCAGACCGAGAGAACAGCGCGAAAGAGGGCACCTTGTGGTCTGCCCTCACCGGTAGGCCACACCCACAGGCCCCCAAAGAGATGGACCGAGAGCTGGCCATCAATATCCCAGGAGAAATGCCAGTAATGTATCGACTGAATCGCAATCTTTCCACTGCATATTCTAAATATCTCTTTGAAACAATTCTGAATTACCATGATCGAGAGTTTTTAGAAGACTAAACTCGATTGGCTTTGTTGGTGTGACTAGAAACGCAAGGTAGAAAAACAAGGCAGAGAATAGAGGAGATTCTAAATCTAAATGAGAATTTATTTAGAGACTCTCTAATCGGGAGATCTCGGATGGCTCACTGAAATTGAAGAAAGAGAGAGAGAGAAGGCGGTAGGAGCCTGGATACGAACAGACAGGTGACCGAATTGATTTTTGACTTCAGGCAAGAAACGACTTGGAAATATTTGTGTACATTATAGTTCGGAGAAGAATTTAATATTTTGGAGAATACCTGAGGACTGTATACATTTCCATTAGCTTGCTTCCTAGAGTTTGAAGGGGTCTAACGAGACAAACGCCCTTTTTCACTAAACAATTAAATAACAAAACTAATTTTATATCCGAGTAGTAAAATTGTAAATAGGACAATTTCAAATTAATCCCAATTTAACGAACAAAGCCAGCACAATTCAGATGTGCCACCTCTATAAAGATTGATACGCTTCGTACGAAATACCACGGCACATAAAACCGAAAAAGATAAAACTATCAATAAAAGATGTCGCTGTTAATGGCATCGCGTCGTACAAACGGCATGAAGATCGCGCGTGTGTGTCGTGTCTCCGGGTCTTTTATGTCGATTGGTCGTGAAAAATCGCTGAAACGACGCTTTCGGGCGGATGGCGGATGATTGAATGAATGTATAAGAAATGGCACGTTCGGGTTATGCTCAAAAATCATCACTTATATTATGACGACATAAGAGGCACCCGCTCACAACACGCACACGTGCAGTCGTCGTGTATGGGAACGTCCAGGCTTTCATCCCTTCGGACCGACACCATAAACACATACACACACATGGGTTCACTCACACCTAAAAATGCGATATCGTCTCATCTGGGCGAACGTGACTCGTGCGTCGTGGCAAAACCGGCCGGAATGTTTTCCCCGAGAAAGGACAAAACCAGGACGGCGGGAAGACGGAAGAAGTTGATATGTAATTGGAAGTAAGCCGCTTGGGGTTACTGCGTGAACGTGACTGATGAACTGCTAGTGGATGTGCTGTGTGCTCGCCGTCGTGATGTATTGTTCAGCGTGCGCGTATCCTTATCACAAAAGGGCGGGTGCAAGGGAGTTTTGCATTCAAACGGAAGTTTAATTTTTCTTCACGTCTCTGGCCAACCGCGGAAAGTGTAAGCACTTGTACGGGAAGCATTAGGGAAGTTTGAGGGGTGAACTTGGTTTCTTTGCTACTTGAGGGGTGCTTGATATTTAGCCAAAATCCTGACAATTTCAATTAATTGAAACTGTTGTGCCCTTGGAAAAAGGTTTCCTGTTGCTACGCAGGAAAACTTCAGCCGATTGTCAAATTCGTTTGACCTACACTTATTTAGTAGTTTCCTGAAAACTTCTAAACCTAGGAAATTGGTTTTTATATAAACTGTTATTTATTATGAGGTTTGCAATTTCTGAGTTTTGAAATTTGTAATATTTGTTAGGGGAAATCCTACGACAGGTGATATGTTCGCTGACGGGACAATGTTTACACTATCAGGAGATAGGCGGCTCTTAGTCATCGCCGCCTGCAATATGCAGATGATGTTATATATCAGATGATAACAATCCAGCTGCATTCGTTGTTTCAAGTGGATTGTGATGGCCGCCTGCTGAATAGCAGGTACACTTCTCAGAACAGTATGGTTCGCAACTGACTATGGTACCCAACAGCACAATGTGCTAGATCACTTCTCAACACTTCATACACCACCACTCTTGACCTGCCAGCTCTTGACCAAACATTGCTAGGGAGAATTGGACCTGTGGTACCATCGTGATAAGATTATTACTAATATCTTGCATCAACAGTTTACATATTTATGTCTTGTGTCTAGATCGGGGTTGCCTATGGGATGGAAACCAGGGGTTGGTTAAAATTATTCATAATCCGAATAAATAAAGTGACATGGGCCACTAATCACTGTCGATGCAAAAGGGGACTCCCAATGAAGTTTTCAGTTTTTGGCTAGCGTTTGATCAAGGGGGTGTCGGGAAAATGTTAGGGGCCCTCCAAAGTGCATTCCTGTACTGAAATGAGTCACTTAAAATTATTAAATAGGTCACTCTCGGGTTGTCGAGAGTCTTAGATTGTCGACCGCTTGTACATTTTTGAAATTTTATATTGGCAACACGTATGGGTTGGGTGCACTGCGTTGCATCGGGTAAGGTCGGAACGAAATTCGGGCAGTTGAGTGCTGAAGGAAGGTTTTCTGACGGGACCCGCTCTCTCTCTCTCGTTTCGGCCGTCAGAGAAGGTGGTCGTGCCAATAAACATCTAAAAACACCATCCGGCATTTATTTCTTCAGAGTCACTTTCAGACGCGCGACTGAGTATAGGAGTGGTATTCGCGTGTAAAAGCGAGACGCGAAATTTGGGCAGGTTATCCGGGCTGCCCAACAGCATGTAATGTTGCGCTTAGAGAAAGAGGCTCTAATACGGCCTATAAGAATTATGTAATATTGTACAAAAACTTCGGTATATAAAGGCCTTCCGCCGACTGAAAGGTTCATTACGTACATCTTCTTTTCTCTCTTCGGTGAAAAGTTATCCAGTCGAGATATATATTATATATTGGTTAGTCTTTGAAATACTTCTGATTTTGCATTTAGAATATTTTCTATTTCCTGGCTTGTCTTTCTACCAGGTTGTCATGTTATTAAAGCCAAGCGAGTTTCCTTCCCTAACAACCCTTGATCGGGACACTATAAAATGAAAATATCCATAGAAAACTTCCTCTACATTTCTTCTATCTCAGAAAAGACATGTAGAAATATCCTAATTGGTTTACATCCCTGGGTCAGTCATATTATACCGTCCCTCCAATGGGATTATACCCATTAGGACTCTTCGGAGTGTACTAATAACATAACCTAACAAGGGAGAATTGCGCGTTTTACAGGCAACACATTCGATCACGTCCACAGGTCGAGGTACAGATCCGACGCTTGTTCATTAATTACATATTTCTCACAAACCGAACCGGTAAACCGAGCAAACGCGCCTCATTCCATCGCTCCCCCAAAATCCAACCGACCTTTCCCCGCAGCCGTAGCTGTTGCCGCTGGAGAACGTGCGACGCGAACACAGTCCAAATCCGTAATTACATAATTCCACAAATGCTGCGAGTGCTGCCGAATTTCGAGCGCCGACTGAGTTTGAGCCCTCCCTCTATACGCGAAGCTGGATAAGGATATCAAATGAAAGGCCCGTCACGTCCTTTTGACCTCACGGCTTTTGTCTCATTTCTCATTATTCCATTAGGCTCACCCCGCATTCCAACGTTGTCGCCGCTGTTGGTCGCGCTCTCCCCAATGACGCATCACTCAGCTAGCAAATTACACGTCTTTTGGACTGTGGGACTGTCTTTGCCGCCCCCAACCAGTTCTATGCTTTCTTGCGAATGCCCAGGCATGGCTCTTACAATCTCCTTATTCTTGATGACCAAATGTCTTTGTTGTATTAACTGTATTCACAAATTTATTTATATTAACCATTATATTGTTTGCAAAATGAGTTTTCAGGCTCGGAAGAGGCTAGGATTGTAGTCGTTGCTGAGACTGTTGCTCTTGCTGATTTCCATGACAGTAAATTTTCTTAGCGAGTTCTATGGCTTCTAAATCTAATTAATCTGAATTAATATAAGATCTAGAATATATTACCGTAAATCATTGAAGAAGAATACTGTGAATGAACAAAATAATCTGAAAATTCCTGACTGACAATAGATAATTCGGATTACCGGTTATAGTTTAGAGTTGTGTCCATAATTAAGAATGGTTTAAGTAGATTTACTTATTCCACATAAAGTAGTTTACTGAGGATATCAGATTGCCGACCTCTGGTCGCCTTTTGTTCAGAACCGCGAAAGTACCAAGGCCACGCTCGACCAAGGTAGGGTTAGAACAGAAAATAGGCGGACTCAAAAGACCACGGTCGTTCCACGCTGGGAGACTCGGAAAAATGATACAAAAGTATCCAAACAAACAAATGCAGGGTTGTTCCCGTCCAAGGTGTAAGTCGAGGAAGAAGTTGTTAACGTAGCAAAGTTTGGGTAATAACTGAATTTTTATTTATACAAATCCACACGAGAAATTCCACCAACAAATCGGCGCCGGCGTGGTGACTAAAATAAGCACACCCCCGTCCAATTGGGATGCACCACTGGTGCCTCTCTTTTCCCCACGCAACTCGTGGTGGCCCGCCACTTGTCCACAATTGTAGACCACCTGTGAGCTAGCTGGTGCGCCTAAAATGTCAGCCAGCGTCGCTTTCATCCCCAAGATTAATTGCCCTCAGTCGGACTTGTCTCGGCCGAAACATATTTATGCGTCTAACGGCTGAGTTTTCAAAATCTTTGGCGTCACGCCAAAAATGGGCATCCGGCTCCAGACAGCGGATACCTTTTCCTTTATGCCCATTTTATTGCCTATTAGCCACGCCGTTTTCAACACCTTTGAAGAGTATGGTATTTTTAATGGATCATCAAGAATTGTGGGTTTTAATGGTTCTCATCAATCCTAATTGGAACTTAGAGCCTTTAACTTTCACCCGGAAGGTCCCGCGGTACGGTTTCTTAGGATGAGTCATTTTTATAGTGGTTAGGTTGCAGGTCCATTGCCCAACCCTCCTCCTTATTAAGGATTCAGAAAATTGTGGAGTTCGAGATCGCAATTTATACCTTTACAACGCTTGGGTGTTACCAGTACACCACATACTCCAGTCAGATGGATTACTCATTATAGGCCCAAGTGTCTGCTGTACATTGAAAAAAGTGCTTCCATGTGGAATTGTGGATCTCCATTGTGCCCATTTTTTCGGCACCTAATGTTGCTGTATGTTTATGGCTAAGACTGGGACACTCTGTCTCCAATGCGATATCGCAAGCTAAGACCGTTGAGGGTAATGAACTGCTAATGTTAAGTACTAATGATGTATTAAATTGTATATTTTAGAAAATATCCTGCAATGCTCTGCGTCACTAATTGGAAGTATGATTACCAGTCATAATCTAGACTTGCGGCCATAATCGATTCTGCTCTATGTATATTCAATCTTGCTATTCAGTAACTCCTTGAGAACTTTTTAACTCAGAAATAGACTTTGACATTTCTAATCATTCTCTATTCCAATATATCTGTATCCACTAGTGTTCTCCCCAGAGACTATCTGACCTTATTCTTCAGTATTCTGAGAGCACTTATTATCGTTGAGGTTTGTGCAAAAGGATTTCAAAAGCCCGTAACTAGGTTACATATTTTATATTAAAGATCCTCCTTGGGATAACTACGATTACTAGTCATAATCTGTGGCTATGTTGCCACAACCAATTTTGGTACAGGTAGTTTTAAACGAACTATGCAGAAATTCCTTGAGAACTTCTAAAGCTTGTCAGAATTCATTGAAAATTTCTAAAGTTCAGGTCAAGATTTATTCCCGATCACTATTTTAAGATATTTATACTTCGCACTTTGCTGAGGTGACGATGATAAGTCAAAAAATGAGACTAGTGGGCACAGTCTGGTCTAAAATGTTTTAACCCTGCTATTTAATAATTTTCCTAGAACTTGTAACGCAATGAACTAGCGTTTAATATAGCAAATCACTATTTTAAGAATGTACTCCTAGGATTCTTTTCGGGGAGGACCAGAAATACTAGTAATACCTAAATGTGTCGTTTATTTTATCTAGGTATTCAGTAACTCACTAAGAACTTCTAAAGCTCGAAACTAGGTATGATGTAGCAAATTTTATAGCTAAAAAGATTCTGCACTATAATTATGAAATCTGTACCCCCCAGGACTCTTCCCAGAAACGGCTAGAAATACCACTTATGTCTAAATGTAAGTCGTTTCACTATCCCTATTATTCAGCAATTCACTGAGAACATTTATCATCGTCTAGTCAACCAAGGTTTCTTGTTGAAACAGCTATAAATACCAAGTACCACTTTATATCACATATCATACGAGCATCATAACTTTGATAGATCTTATATTTCTAGAGTACTTTGGAAATGTTCCAAATTCAGTATATCTCCAAATTAACTTATTCAATTGAAGCATATAAATCAATCACTATTCCTCAACAATGCTCTAGAAATCCACGAAATGCGAAGAGTCTTCCAAACAAAACTAGTAATAGAGTTGCTCCGCCTAATGCCTGATTACCGATTCAAGTCATCGCATTAACATTTTATGAGGAATTTCGGGCGGCGGGGCTTTTCATCCTTATTTCTCGCGAGAGGCTGCCGCGCGTATTATAAATTCAGCAGTCGCACAGCCACCCCTTTTCTCCCCATTTCGGCGCAGCCACGCACACATACACACACACACACACCACTGCTATCCCCTTGCATGCCGTCTCCGGCGCCAGTTCAGACATGATTAATGACTCAAATGAAAACATCGTGCTTCGATCCAGTCTCGACTAGTTTTGCGAAGGTTATGTGTATCAATTCTTCTCCGTAAATTAGCTACGCGCCGCCTCCACTATGCCTTGGTTTGCGCCACCGCCTCCAATTTAACGCCTACACTTAATTATGCAACATGCATAAGTGTGCTTGTATTAATTCTTTATGCTGCTTAATAGATTTCGTAAGTTGGTGTATTAGAATGAACTAGGGTGATGCGATGTTGTGGAAAATTGATGTGGAAAGTGTTACAAAAATGACGGTAAGCTAAACAAATGGGTAGATATTCTTTTAAGAGTGGGGAAGAGGGTTTTGGGCGTTCCATTGTTTTCGGTGGATTTTGGAGAGGCACGCGCAATGGAATTAACTGCTCCTTTTTGCGTTTTCTGATAACAATTATCCGGATTTATGGAACGCATCTTTCAAAGGGAATTAACGCAGGCGTAGGTTTTGTGAAACACCGATTTGTCTGGTGGTCGGATTGTGTAGGCCATGACTATCTGTCTAGGGGAGTTGAAGTGGAGATAACCTGAAATTCATCAGTTAGTCTGGGGTTTATGTTCTGAAAAAGTTTATTTGAAACGAAAATCTTCAAAATCAACTTAATATAATTTAGTAAATATTAAGAGTCATAATTAGCCAATTCAGGAGTATTGACTAAGATAATATACGACAAATCAACAGCAAGTCTGTTAACAGCAAACTTAATTATGAACTCTCCAACCCTTTTGATGCAAACTACATTATATACCTATTATTATCTGATAAACGGATCTAAGTTTTTGGTATATTTAAATAAGGTTAAGTTTACCAGATTAAGATATATCAAATTGTATATATTAATAATAACTTAGCGTGCTCTTTGTTAGTAGGTATGATTTAGACTATTATATATCTCAAAATATGTCATTTTAAAATTCCTTCTAGAGATAACTATGATTACCAGTCACATATGATTACCAGTTCAATAATTCCGTGAGACCTTCTAAAGCTCAGAAATAAATTTTGACATTGCCAATCACTCACTATTCTAAGATATCTGTACTCATTTGGGTGCTACCTAGGGAGACTATTAGACCAGAACTAGGTATCAAATTGCCCATTTTATATAAAAAAATATCATCTCTATCAAAAGATCGCCAGGCATAGGTTTTGTGAAACACCAATTTGTCTGGTGGTCGGATTGTATAGGCCATGACTATCTGTCTAGGGGAGTTGAAGTGGAGATAACCTGAAATTCATCAGTTAGTCTAGGGTCTATGTTCTTAAAAAGTTTATTTTAAACAAAAGTCTGCAAAATCAACTTTATATAATTTATAAAATATTAGGAGTGAAACACCGATTTGTCTGGTGATCGGTTGTATAGCCCATGACTATCTGCCTAGGGCAGTTGAAGTGGAGATAATGAAATATGAAGTTAGAAAAGCCCATTTCGTATTAGTGACCAAGATATACGACCAATCACAGTAGGGTCAAACTATCTTACCCTTTTGATGTAAACTGCATTCTATACCTATTATGTCTGATAAACTGTTCTAACTTTTTGATATATTCAAATTAGATTAAGTTTGCTTTTCATCATTTCATCGCCAAGAAGGTGTTGGGAAAATCAATCTCAACAAGTTGGGAACGTTGCGTCTGTCTGATGATGGTATTAGTAGTTAGTAAAAAGTTGGAATGACTCGAAAATTGCTCCATGGCCCTATCAAAAATTTGATAAGAGCACCAATGGATGAGGACAAATCGAAGAATAAGCCGATACGGCAATCCAATTCAGCGGGACGACGCGCGCCGTATGCAAGATAGCGTCGGCCGCCTGCCAATGGGGAACTTCGATTCCAGACTCGCACTCCAGACGCCCAGATGCGGTCTCGGCGGTGATCGGAAAAGTTTAACGCAGTTCGGGCATTCTTTGGAAGCGGTACTTTGTCGTTCCACGCGTACGGACCAGGCAGAGGATCCGACGAATGAACAGACAGACCGAGATTATCATGCAGATTGCTTCAAGGTTTGCTGAAAACTTCTTGTTAGAGGGACGAAAATATTCGATCAGAAGTTTAGGTTTCGAAACCGGGACATGTCTTCACCCAATATGGCGCCCAGAAACACGCAAGAAATATCGATGCGGAATTTTAAATATTATGCTGGCACCTTTTTATTATGTAGACCAGGGTTTTTCAAAATGTGGAGAGAAATTTTAGCAGGTGTTTCTATTGCAATGCACATTAAAGTTTGATGAATTCTTGAAATTTGACTGAATAGGGTTGATTTCTTTCAGGAAGAAATCCATCAGATTTTGCTTCTAATACCTTCAAGTGAAGTGGATATGTTCAGGGAACTTTAGAGGAACCCACTTATGGTTCGAGGCATCTTTTACAATCTACGTCCAAACACTTCCATCAGGATCAAATATTTGATCACAATGGCGCCCAGGAACGAAATGCTATCTTGATGTTTGTTTGAAATTTAATTGGGCTGGTTTGGTTTGTTCGAAAGAAAGAGGTCCCTTTAGCAAATCGTTGTCATTTTGATCTTTTCAGGTTGGGAGTCCACTGATAAAAGGAGCCCTTCCTCTAATGATTTCTGTATAGACCAACATTTGTCATGGCATTATTCAATATACTAGTGTAACCCTTAAGGGATAATAATAGTTAATCCGAAGTTTGGGGCCAGAAACCGAGAGCTAATAGGTATGTGATGTATTTTATGAGATTTGAAGAGTTACAGGGAATGCATCTGAAGACCTGAATATTGGAGTTTGAAATGTCACTGAGCAAGGGGTTGCCACAACCATTAAAGATATATTCTGGAATTCCTTTCCCAGTTTCAGAAATCGATCCAATGAAGTGCCTAATCGATGTATCAATATATACAGTTCCGCCCCTGTCAATGTTTTCCATTTTAGTAACTCCAAACGTTATTCCACCAGTATCATCCTCATATGGTTAGGTCTAGGCACCTGCACAGGTTATCTAATAGAATCTCTAGGGAGTATGCAATTGAACTTTTAGAAAACTCTGATCTGTATGGATTCAGTTGTAACTTGTGGCCTTAACACTTCCCCCTCCCAATTTAAGACTACATTAATTTGATTGCTAACCGTAAGGTCCCGAACTAGATACATGGTGGATGTTGAACGAAATGAATTCTTATATTTAATAATAATATTAGTCTCGAATATGACAAATAACATTGAAAAAGAAATGAATAGAATTAATGACCATACTAGTCAATGCTTGGTAAATTAAACAAACAATAACTCCCTAGTATCCCCACAGAAACCCCCATAAGCTCTCCCCACAGGACTAGGCAAATGCTCTTTTGGAAAACTCTAACCTCTCTGGATTGTTTCGTAACTTGTGGACTTCTAACATACCTCGTAGGTTCTAAGGGGATTTAGAGTAAGCTTATAAAGAGTACGAAAAATGTATGTATTTGTTAAAAGTTTGGAAAACACTGATCTAAGCTCTAGGATCTTTATGTAATTATTAATAGCGTGAGCATTAAGCAAAACAGCTTAATCAAACGCGAAATTAAGAGCGCATGCAAGTAAGCAAGAAACATGCAATAAAATAATTTCGCTAATCTGCTCAATCAACGCGGTAATTTACGTGCAGTTGGTTGGCAAACACCATATGCTACTTTCCGCAGCACAATGAAACCCCTACGACGCTTAGACCGCGCTAGATGAGCGAAGAGTAATTCGCGTGAAAACTTTGCGCCTGCTTTTGTCGACCTTTTGTTTGAGCTGAAAACTTTCTTATCAACATTGTGTCACCGGCGCGCGCGCGCGTATTAGTTTCCCGAGGCCCCTCTCCAGTTTTTATAATTATTATGCATGGAAAGTGACCGGCAAGTTGAGCGCATTGTTTGCTAGCAAGGTGTGCGAAGTTTGCCGGCAAACACGAGCATATTCACTCCTTTCTACCGACGTCTATACAAAGTTATGGCTGACGTAAAAAAAGAGGAAAACGCGAAAGTTGCGAGTTGCAAGTTGGTAACGAGCAGCCAGCACTTGTTTCAACTGGGAACATGGAAGCGCCCGGCCGGCGGCAGGAAGGACGACTGCAGAACGTGTCACAACTCCTGACATGCCAACTGGAGGCAAATCACGGCCAGATATTTCTATCCAAGGCTGGTATAAAAATAGGGAAAACCTTTCGTTTCGTTGCTCATAAAATGTTTCAGATTGTACACATATCTATAGTAAAATTGTATTTTATCTGTAATTAAATATATGAAATACTGTATTATTTGCTTAAAGAACGGTTAATTGATAATTTTCACCTCAGTACTTCTAGAACAAGCTAAAAACTTTAAAATACATTTAATAATATTTCAAGGGCAAGAGGCTTAAAACTTAGTGATCCGTTTTGAATGACCGTGAATAGTTTGAACGTACTGCCTCCTGATGCAGCGCATGAAGAAAGTTGGTGATCAAGAATATGCACTCGGTCTTGCTCGAGTTGGACTGAACATACCGCCGTTCAACCGGCTAGAAGGACCATGAAAAGTTTGTGATCCTTTTTGAAGGAACGTGAATATTTTCTAGGGTTGCATCTGTTAGTTCCCGAGTAGGACCGAAAATATCACATCCGCGCCCATCCGTCTCGAAGGACCATGAGAAGTTTGTGATTTGAAGGATCTTGTACCCGGTCAATCATCTAGAACTTCACATTACACATATTTCCTGACATGTAAAATTTTCGGCCGATGCATCAGTGCATAATATCCAGTAACTTTTACGGGAAGCTCCTTTCAGATACATCAAAGGACAGCTCCACAGACTCTCCTTGTACTCCTGGTGATAGGTGACGTATATCTCAAGGGGCCAGTATTTTCGAAATAAATATTCATTGTACCATGTGAAACGTGCCCTATCACACCAACTTATTTCCTCAGAAATATGCTCTATCCTAGTTTAAGACTGAAGTTGTCATGTGTTAATTTAGTATACTGAAACTTTGGCAACCTGACTTGGCATCAATAAAAATGTACTGCCCAGCAAAGTGATATGTTCGATGATTGCTCCATACTCGGCATATATCGAACAAAATAAATTATTTTTCTTAGCAATAGTATTAGTCTCTAATATCGCTAATTATCTTGAAAACTAATTAAATATAGTTAATGGCCATAGTAAAACTTAACATACTAAATACTCTCAAACATAAATTGATTAAATAAATATCATTTCAACAAAAAATAATCAAACCCGCTAAACTTCTTTTGCATTTTCACTCCCTATCCTTACTCCGGTCTCCTTCTGCCTGGCGTTTTCCTCCTTCACTCCCTAGGTACCTTCAATTTGACGCCTCCCCGTAGTTGATGGTAGGTAGGCG
>JAODAC010038197.1:0-12566 GCA_027575185.1 Mimaenictus wilsoni
GCTTAAGCCAAGCGAGTGAACCCCATCTCCTCATCAAAGTAATTCGCAAAACAACGACAAACCCTCGAGCCGTGACAATAATAAACTACAGAAATGCATAACAAAACTGCAAACATTAACAAATACCACCAATACCTGGTTAAAGTAATGGCACTTATCTATAAACCCCAGGAAATACCAACTTTGTCTGCCATTTCACAGACTATCCCCACGGTCACCATATCTGACAATAGACAACGAAATCATACATGCGTTACCAATAGTTAAATATTTAGGAATTAAATTTGATACCAGATTGACATTCGCCAAACACGCAGTAACTACGAAAACTAAATAATTAGTTGTGCAAAACACTTTAGGGGCTTAACCTACGGCGACAATATCCACTAAGCAGCGGTCCAAATCTATAAATCAATATAGACTCATTCTGGACTATCCACGAATTCTTCTCTCGAATGCGAGAAATATCATTAAAAAAATATCGAAGTCGCTGAAACATCAGTTTTACGGTATATTGCGAAAATAAGACACCCCCGTATCCACTTTACAATCCTCCCAATGCCCCAATGCTATACAAAAAATGCGGAATCCTTCCTATATTGAAGAGAGAGACATAGCGATCTTCAACGAGAATTCGTTAACAACATGCAGAACTACGACTTAATCTCGCTATTTTGTTTAACCAATATAGGCATTCCTTCCCATTTCAAATTCCCTTCACAACCCTTACTCGATTTATTATACTGAAAAACAGTTTTTTTTTAATATATACTCTGAATATTTATTGTAAAGAATTATTACATTTTTTGAATACTATTATAAACTGTACATTATAAACAGTAAACAAATGGCGGAAAGACCTAAAGGGGTCGATAGCCTTTAAAATACAAACAATAATAATAATATAAGCGGCGGCTTGCCGCGTTGTGCAGCTCCCTTACACCACTATGTGGTAGAAAAGGTTGTAGAATAAATAAATAATAATAATAATATGAAATTTAGTGAAATATTAGTGAAAGAAAGAAAAGTTGAGTTTACACCAAATCATACAGGTAATTACAAGAAAAGTAAATATAAAGCGAAACAGTAAATTATTCACAAAATACAAAAAAAAACAATAGAAAATAAATGTACTATGTTAAAAATGGAAGAATTATTGGTATTTTGATAAGACTGTAAGAACTATTTTGAGTAAAATAAATTATATGATCTAATTTTGGGTATATCATGAGGCGTAGATAGAGTAGTAATTGATAATTGTAATGAGAACTGATTTATAAAAAAAATGAAATTTTGAAGTTTTTTTGATGTTTTGAATGTACAAAACATGTTTTTGAGGAATTTTAATTTAACGTATTTAATGAATATTTATGTGAGCAGATTTGGATAACAATGCTGTCAGAAAAATTTAAGATTTTCGATAGTAAATTTAGAATTTTTGAAAATCTTAGAAATTGAATTTGAAAGTAAATTTGTTTTTTTTTTTTTGAAGAAATAAAATTATATATTATGAATCATGGATAATTGATAATGAAAAAATTACTAAATAAATAAAAGTTCAATTAGATTTATAAAATTATGACATCACTATTGTTTAGAAATTTGGACTTTGAGGAGTTATGAATTTTGTCACTTATTTTAGGATTTTGAGTAAGTAATTTTTTTTTTTGATAATGGATTATAGATTTTGAGGATGTTTAAGATTTTATGAAAATTTTGAAAAAGTGACCTATGCATGGCAATTTTTATTTTTTGTACGTAAAACGAAATGAGAATGTGTGGCTTTGTGAATTGTTTACATTAAGATAGCGAAGAGCCCCAGAGAACTTCAATTAGTTATCTCTTGCACCCATCTTTGTATACCTAAGGTATCTTTTTACTGCAACGCGAGAATGTCACCCGCACACAAGACTCAAATAGGGATATTTAAGTTTATTTTTGAAGTTTTCAGTTTAATAAAATCAGTCTTGTTCTAAACTTGATAGACACTGTTTGAGCAGAGTTTCGAGCCTCAGCCTTTCGTGATGGTTCTCCAGCCAATGAGAATCAACTGACTCCTATAAACCCGCCAAGATCATCCACCACGAGCATCTTCTAATTTCTAAACTGCTCTTCATCGTGGCACTCCATCATTCACCTTCTTCGATTCAACCAGTTACCAACCCTCGCGGTCTGCTCTCATATCTGTATACATAAATTGTGTTTACAAATAAAACTTGTGATATTAAAAAGGCATAATCAGTTCCCTATCAACGATAATAACTAGCCCAGATGTTTGGACTTGTACATTTTGTCATTAAACAGCAGGGGACTCAACGGACACTCCTGTCTCACCCCCTTCACAATCCTAAAGGATTTCGACACCCTTCCGCAAATCCTCGCCACCCCCATGTATCCGCGTATAACCGCTCCACCAATGCCACCGACCCTTCTCATATCCCTCTTCGTCTCAGATAGCTTACCAGATTCATACCCCCTCCAGTATCCTTGGCAACGTGGCAATCTGGTGTCTGGTACCACGTCCTACCATAAAACCCCCTGCGTCTCGGGAAACAGTCCCTCCCTCGCCACTTCCTCTCGCATTCTTGTTGCCACCATTGTTGTTACCATCTTATAAGTTGGATCCAACACTGTGATGCCCCTGGCGCTTTTCGTGTGTTACCTGAACTCACTCTCATATAGGCACCATTGTTCCCGTCCTCCAAGTCCTTGGAATCTCCAGGGGAGACCTCGTCCAATACTTTGAGACCATTAAACCCTGCTACCTTCCCGGGCTTCATTCCGTTAATAGCCGCCTGCATTTCTATTTCAAAGGGCTATCCTTCAGTCCCTGACTCAACTCGCATACCCTGATCCTCGTCACTTCCCACCACTCCTTTGCAGCTTCTCTCCAACTCCTCCACCGTGATACCCACAGCCTCCGGGTCTTTACGTCTCAATATCCGCCAAACACCCCCCACGAACCACATTCTTTTCAACTTCAACAGCTGTTGCGTCTCCTTCCTTCTCCCTGTCAACTCTGCCACGCTACCACGTGTACCCTCCTACATATATTTACCCCTGTCCGACCAGTCCAACACTATGTCATGACCGCTCTCTATGTTCTCAAATCTCCTCTTTTTTACTTCCATGGGAAAGTGGTCCGATCATTCTACTTCCTCAATTTTAAGCTCTCTCTCATCGCTTCCATCCACCTGTTTTCCCTTTGATATACTGTGGCCACGTTTCACTCCTCCCTTTAAGCTGCAATCTTCACTGTTAATAGACCTTCCTTCTCTATAACCCTTCCAACGATGCCCCTCCCCCCACTTCTTCCTGACCCACACCATTATCCTCCCTTAGCCTTTTTTTCATTAACGGAGATAACCTTAGAAAAGGCTACAATCTCCTTGACCAACTTCCCTTTAAATTCAGCAAGACTTAACTGCTCGCTGCCTAGCAAAGAAAGTCTTTCCGGTGCTAGGGATGTGCAAGTGCAGAGTAAGTGCTCGGTTGTTTCCACCTCCGACTTACATAGTTTGCAGCTTGTGAGGTCGTTACCCTGGATGCCATGCTCAACTGGTCTAACCACATTGAGAAGACACTCCAGAAGGCTATAATGGCATTTTGGGCATGTCGGAAAATGTTTGGAAATAATTGGGGACTGCAACCGCGTATGATATACTGGTTGTATGTCATGGCGATTGCTCCAATTATTACTTATGCCAGCGTAATATGGTGGCAGAAAACGAAGGAAAAGGCAACGGCACGGAAGCTGCAAAGACTCCAAAGACTAGAGACTAGATCCCTATGTAAGAGAGGATTTCCTCGTTCTGATACTTCAGGCTTTCTTTGAGGTAGTCCACCACAACATCCGCGTGGGGCATCTCAACCTCTTCAACCACCCTGAGGTGATCTCCAATCGGCCGGAGTTTCCCCTCAACCGATTTCACCCACTCAGCGGTCTCCCGGTCTTCGCACACAAGTACAAGTCATCTGGGCCGCTGGAAGTGGTTTAGGAAGTTGGGTTAGAAAATAAGATCCAGAATGTTTTTCTGGACCTTCTTGAGGTCTTCATCCGAGAGCAGAACTTCTGGGAATTCTGCTGCGATGATCCCAACTTTGATGCCGGCTGTCACAGAACTGTAGGACGTGTCTGCAGTATTCTGGGCTGGCCTGTGAAGAGCCTTGGGCACGCTGTTTCCTCTGGCTTTTTTGTTGTTTGCCCGGAGGCGTACTGCCGTCGGACCTTAGCCTTTTCGCCGGGGCTGTGGGCTTAGGTTTCGGCTGCAGAGCCTGAGCCTTAGCCTCTTCCCCTGAAAGGCCCATTTTCCGTAGCTTCTGATATCTTCTACGGGCGGCACCACACATGATGGGACCCCGTGGGCCTCTGTCCAACCCTTGGGGTTGTAGTAGTTGCGGGGCATGGGCCTAAACTGACCCTTGTCCGGCGTTTGATGTCGTGTTACATCAGGATGGCTCTTATGAAACCGGGTGTGGCCCGGTCCGCATAATCGTGACTACTTTACCCAGTAGCCATTCATCCATTGGCTTACGCTATTTCACCGTGGATTGGGGTATTGGTTTACGCTGGTTTCCTTTCTACCTTAATCCGCACAGTGAAGCCAGGATCCCCAGGGATGAGTCAGTATACCGCGAGACATGACCACAGCAAACAGCATCAACCCCGGTATGGCAGATGGGCGGTACCTTACGGTCCTACCTCATCCGGCGCCGTTTTATACCCAGTGCAGACTCCAAGTCACGACAGGACAACAGGGCAAGGGGGAGGTGGACCGCGGTGTGACGTTTTGTTTGGTACACGAGTTTTTGGGCCCGAAACTCAAACTTATCGGTCCTCTAACCCGACACCGCGAAGTTCGCTGATTACCTGGCCGTTTTCCTATCCGCCACCTGGAGACGCGCTCGATAGCCGCTCAAGCCCCGAGCCCTTCCTCTTCTTCCTCCTGCCTGTGCCGGCTTCAACACCCACTCAAACTCCTGCGGCATTTTCTGCATAATCTCTTTTCCTTCCTCCTCCCATATCCATGTCTGGGTTGGTAATTGATTACTCGTTTTTTAAATATCACAAGACAGTTTCTTTTGTAACACAAAGTATGGATGCAGATATAAGAGCAGAGCGGGAGAGTTTGAAGGTTGTTGACACGAAGAAGGTCGGGGAACAAGTGCCAAGATGAAGAGAAATTTAAAAATTAGAAGATGCTTGTGAAGGATGATCAAGGAGGGATTGTAGGAGTCAATGAATTTTATTGGCTGAAGAGACTTAGCCATCTCGGAAGAGTGAGGCCGCCTCCGAGAAGGTGTGGCATAATGTCACTAGGAAATGGAGGGAAAAGTCACCAAGAATGTGAATGCATGCGGATAGCCTTGCGACCGATGCAAGAGACATTGGGAAGCCATATATAATGATGATTTGACAATGGACAGGATTTTGGAATTAGCAAGGACGGCCACAGGATGAGCTAAAGTTACAGTTGAACCGTGATTGTTGCGAACCAAAAACTCAGCCATGTAAGATAAAACTAACAAAGTCCGATTCCTTGGCTCGCCCAAAAGAAGTTCGGACTCACACCTACCCGGAGCTTTCGCGGTTGAAATAGGAGAAAATGTTCATAAGTTGAATGTTGGAAAGTAACTAACTTTATTTTAAAAAGGTTCTCATAACTAGCTGCAGGACACACCCCCATCCTCCTCCCTCACACTATCTGGAGACGTTTCCCGCTCACACATACACACACACATACACACCCCGGGTGCCTCAACCTGGACTGAAGGTACGGTGACCTTGGCCGAGCTCGAGCCGTTCCACATATAGGGCATCGGTTCGCAACAGTGATAGAAAACAGATACATGCACAAGAAGTTTGGCTTGAAATGAATAGTCACAAAATAGATGAATAGTGACAGTGCAAAATAGGCCTAGATGAAATATAATATTAAGTTATTTGTTTTGCTCTTACAAGAAAATAAATGTCAGGGACTGGAGTCACTACAAGTATTTTTTTGTGATTTTTTAAGTGAGTTGGTAGTTGGAAATATATTTGCGCATTTCCGCAGTGCCACGATCATAGAACCACTTTCAGGAAAACACAAACAATTTACTGATAAACCAGTAATGTTTGTGGCGATTCAATTCCATATGTTAATTTATATTTCAGGAAATGCAAATACGGTTGTTACAATCCGTTAATCCCATATTCTACAATTACCCTTTCACAGTACCGCCCGCACGCCACCTTTTGTATTGTTCCGTACATCATAATCAATACGTTTGTCGGGTTTTTGGTCGTGCAACGATGAGTGATATTAATAAGCAAGTGTAAATAACAAATAGTATTCATTGACTAACACCAAACGCGACGAGCAAACGTTCTAATGTACAGCACGATATGCGAAGTAGATTCAGGGCGCACCAAGTTCGCGACTTTCCTTGACCGAGGTTTGAGACTGTCTGCCCTCGCAAAGTTGCGAGCGGCTTAGAAGAGCCACGTGCGCGGGTTTGGGGTAGGAAACCTATCTCCTCATCGGCTAAACGCACTAAGGAGAGGTGCAGGAGAGAAGGACGCTTTTCTCCTTTTGAGATTGAAGCGGCATCGGTTTTAACCGTACTGGGAAAAGCCAGCGATGCAGCTGTGGGGCTGAAAACGGTCAGAATCGTTATACCGCTGGGTAGGCCGTGGCGCTTACAATCGCCACGTGAATTAAGGCGCGAGTCTCTGGACATGTGCAGTGCAATAAAAAGACGTAGAGAAGTAGAGAAAAGATTCCTAGAAAAGATACAATATTAAAGGAAAAGAAAGTTGAAAATATGTTTGCTCGCCGTTTGAAATATTTGAAATGTACACTAAAATAACATTTACGCATTTACAAGGACGCTACACGTTCATCTGCTTGCATGCCTATTGCCTATTGTTTATGAAAACACAAGTATGTACAATCAGAAAATTTAATCAATCCAAAGCTCATCAACCATTAATGAGACAAATTGGGAATCAGGTTGTCATAAGCGGTTCCCTTATTCGTACAATTGGCTGTTCGTCAGATGGTTCCTCCACATTTTGTTCTTTATTGGTTTTAGCTACAGTTCGTCGTCCTAACATTCTCCTCATTGCCCGACGTGTTTCTCGCTTCACTTTAGCTTTGAGGCGTAGATCCAGGATTGCTATTTGGATGTTGCAAATTTGTCTTGCCAATGCTTCGATTTCATTGTTTATTTCGTCTAAAGACATGTGACATGGTGGTGTTCCTATCAACGCACGAGCAGGCCGTCTTATACACGCAGTGTGGCTAACTGCGGCTCCAATAATGCGACATACTCTTGGTTGTGGATCGATTTCCTGCATCGTAATATTCTGAACGCTGGACAGATTTTATGATTGACGTTACGTTATTGCTATTTATTTGCGCATCAATCATGTTTCTATGGATAATTAATTTCAACCTACAACAAACTACTACAACCTACAAAATACTACACATGTTGGGGTTGAAGATTAAGCCGGAGATCTTGCTCTGCCCACAACTGATAAATTTCGTGGGAATAACCGTGGGCCGACGTCAATACTGAAAAGATAGGGCATAATGCCTGAAGCACAGGATTAGAGTGCAGAAAAATTTTCATGGTAAAGAGGGCCCTCAGCATCCGAGGAGACTAATTGCAACCCGCGATAATACTCTACGCGTCAACGGACTAGCACCCTATGATGCTGGTTATTCACAGAACATACCGGTATTATTCCCATGACCTAATGGTGGCAGAATGCTTTAATAGATGGCCATGGCAACGTCAACAGAATGCGCTAGCCTGCAAACTAGGTCCCCTTTGATATACCCAAATGAGAGGATTCGAAAGTGGAAGAATATACAGGAGGTCTCGTCAGGGATTGACCAAGAAACC
Organism: Mimaenictus wilsoni; assembly: GCA_027575185.1. Lineage (NCBI taxonomy): Eukaryota > Metazoa > Arthropoda > Insecta > Coleoptera > Staphylinidae > Mimaenictus > Mimaenictus wilsoni. The sequence continues at coordinate 7,897 of JAODAC010038197.1, forward strand.
ATCATTAGCACTAACATGCTCATGCTACCGTTAACATGGTTTAAAGCAACCTTAATAGTAGAATCTTCATCATTGGAAAATAACAAACGGTACGTAACACTATTCATATCACTTTCGTAATGGTAACACACTCTCTATTCAGTTGTTAGGAGTTTGTTTGGTTTTCGACTTCGACTTTCGGCACATTTCATACTATGACAAGGGACACTCTAAAATTGGTAGTACAAACATATTAACCGATTGACAAAATGCCTGCAAACTACAACTTTAGCAACATCGTCATGGTGACACCAGCTACCGCCAGGATAATTCAGTCAAGGAAGCACCTCGGCATTGCATTCCAATTAGAACGAATTCATAATCTAAAAATGGGAATGCCAGCAGTACCTGGCGGAACTATTCAATTTGGAGGTAATGCTGGTATCAGAGAGCGACGCTGAAATAGGCTTGGGTTACAAGATATCTTTACCACACGAAAGTTCATAGAGACGAGAGTTTAATTAAAAATTTCAGAAGTGGCGCAGTCATTTTGTCAGAAAACTAATATTCAAAATCTCAACAGTTCCTCCAAATGTGGAGAAGTGTTATGCCCATTAGCTTTCTCATAAGTAAAGAAGACTGCGTTTTTAGCCAACGTTACTGCACTGGCAATGTAGATGTTGTGAACCGATGGCCCATTGGAAGAGTCAATCACCAAGCCACTGATAAGGCCATAATCTATGTTCATAATATTGCATGATTTAGTATGTCTTATGTGGAATTTTTCATATATATTTTTTTATGTATGACGCCAAGTTATTTGGTCTAGATTTAAGTTCTTCCAAATATTATGTAAAGTGTAACTGTGTGACTTCGTCACAGTTCAATAAGCTCGGGCCATTAAGAATTAAGTACATAAACACGATAAACCCAAGACGCCCAGAGATTGAAGTGGTTGACGCGACGGGCTGACGCCTTGCATAGGTCTGGGCTTTTCTCACTACCAGAAGGGTCTCCGTGATCACATGTAGTGCAGCTCGGCTTGTGCGCCTAGGCCCGAGATCAGAGAGATTTTTACTAAATAAAATCAGTGGCTATCCGAAAGCCGAATGAGCCATTTCTCTTCGCATCTTTGCCATGAATAGTGCGTTTCTAGTGTGAGTAATAAAGTGCACGTGCAACATGTCTGCGAGTAAGTTCGCACGACGGGAGTTCAATGAGGCCGTTGAAGAGTTCATCATTATATCAAAGCAAATTGAGAATGATTTAACCCACGCCACCATCTTCGAAGCAAGGTACGACTAAAATTCCCTCAAGGGAAAGGTCCGAGAGGTCATAGAGACTCGAACTGAACTTGTTGCGGCTCTAGACGCTGAAGATGCCAGCGATGAAGAGTTTTTCATCCTGGAGAAGAAGAGACGTGAATGTGAATTCACATACTGGCGGCTGCTGAAACAAATAGTTGCGGAAAATCGACAGGATCTACAATAGACTCGTCGCCTATCCAGCACCGGAAATTGCCGTGTAAACCACAATTCCACCGCCATCGTCAGCGAGAGAGAAGCCAACGAAACGAGCCATTCCTCTACAGTACGACAACCCGACGTCATGGTCAGTGAGACAGCAACTAAACTCGTAAGCGCTGCTTCTCCAGCACCACGAGGGATTAGGGGCGACGAAGTAGTCGTCCAAGCAGAGCGGAATGCTACTGTCAAACCGATTGTTGGAGTTCGTGACGCAGAGAGTGTCGAACGCCTGGGGGAAGAGAAAGACATCGCGCTGAGTGAAAAGCCGATGCAAAAGGTGCCACGAGATGTACCAGAGGCAAAGAAACAAGCTGCGATGGTTTACGACACAAACGAACCCGCACCACATAAAGTTTCCACAACTGCGATTATGGAATTGCCTCCAGCTGCGGTTTGTCGCAAAGACAAGGCCACACCAAGACGATCCAGCGATCGAAAAGACCTCGGGGCCAGTGGAGGACGAGACATGGAGGTCAAGTTCGTGCCCAGGTACAGCTGAAACGGTGGGAGCAAATGCGTCGCTCTCATCACAACAAAGTATCATCATGAAGGGTTTCGTTCCAGCGGCAAGTGTTGCTCCGATGGTACTATGGTGTTAACCACCTACAGTTTGAACGCGAGGGCTATACAGCTATTCGTGTCTTCCTCGGCAAGGCCGGGACATCACCAGCCTTCGCAGGGCACCTGCAGGAGTAGGACAACGACTACGACGCAGCACCTGTCACGCATCACACTGCATCGCCAGCTACAGACTGGAGTTTCAGCAAGGAGTCTTACAGCGATATGCAAGTGGCAATTGTGGAACAGTGTTCACCTATCAGTGCGTGTGCGCGAAAATGTGTGCGTAGATCCCGAGAGTTAAGTGTTGCACAAATAACTGCCGATCAAGTAAGACGCATTGTAGCGCCAATTGTATCTTTGTTAATTCAGTAAGCAGTTTTGTAGTGCATGCTTATTTATGATAACTCAGACAGATTGTTATTCTTCAATTTTATGCTAAAAAATCTCCTTTTTGCTGCGTCCCGTCAGATGAACCTACCTGAGTATTTTCGTACCAAATCCGTGACGCGTGTCTATTTAATTTTAATTTTGCACGGAGTCAATTTTCTTTGAATTTTGTTTTAAGTTAATCAATGCACCTCAATTAAGTGCGCCTCGACGCCGTAAGTACGACTCATTCGATTTTTACCTGCGAAACGAGAGTTCAGTACATATCTGACATTGCTTTATCATTGTCTTTGTTGATCTTTTTTTGTAAAATGCGCCCAGATTATGCGCCTAATGTATTTTGAATTTGATTTTACTGAGAAGACGCAATGCATAAACACTGCACATTTAGCGATATGTATACAATTTTTAGTTTGCCATGTTGTTTGCGCCGAGATTGCCCAATTTAGGTGATGCATATTAAGTTTGATTTCTTTGCGGCATACTACCATTTAAACGACATCGGTTTTTTGTTAAGAGCAATATCTCATTGTCTTGAGGTGGGAGAATGTAGCGAACTGATGGCCCATGGGAAGCGTCAATCACCAAGCCAAAATCTATGTTCATAATATTGCATGATTTGGGATTTCTTAGATGAAATTTTCCATATTTTTTTATGTATGACGCCAAGTTCTTTGGTCTAGAGGTAAGTTCTTCCAAATATTATGTAAAGTGCAGCTATTCGTCACACTTCAATAATCTCTGGGCCACTAAGAATTAAATATATAAACACGAAAAACACAAGACGCCCAGGGATCTAGGGCTGTTCTTCGTCGTTCATATCAACGTCGGACACATTCCCGCGGGTAGACCATCGTGGGTACTCATCATCGCCGTAAAATTTCATCGGGATGGCGTATCATTGTCAGAGTTATAAAACATGAACGGTTGCTTTAATTATTATAAAATTGCAGTCTTAATGCTTATTTAATGTAATAAGCATTACATTCTTTTTGAATTTTTGAAATATTTCATATAGTTTTTGAAATACACGTAATTATATTTACCATATACCTTACATGGAAGCGATGAAATTAAGATGTTAATAACACATTATAAATTACATTACAGCGGAATTTCAATCCACATTCAATGGAATTACTTTTACATCAATTAGTTTTTGTTTAAACAATAGTTCGATGAAAAGCAATCAATAGAACAGGTAGTAAGTCAGTCTGCACGGCTTGTCGGTTAGACCCTGGGACGGGTAGAACCGCATTCTATTATTCATGCCAATAGCCGCAATAAAGGGAACTATTCCTAATATGTGTTTTTTGGCGTAATTGGAATTTTATAATCCTTTGCTCTAGGAATTGTCAATTTCCTAATGATTTGCAGTTCTATATTTTTATAAGTTGGTAGGATGATGTAGGATGAAAACTTTTAATCATTTATCATCAGGTATTTTAATCATTCTTGTCTTATCCGTCACCTAGACAATTGCTCAATTGCAGTACGCACGGTTGTGAATTGAAGTGAAGTTTTTTGTGTGCGTTGGCTGAATATATTCAATCTGACAAGTCGAAACTGAAGCTGCTGTTGGATGACAACTTGTTTGTGAAGGAAATGAACAACAATGAAAAAATTAATTAATAAACAAATAACACAATAGAAGGGTGGCATCGTGGGTTTGCCCAAACCCGAGAATTTGGAAGATGATTGAGGGGTTTCAGAGGGAGTATGCTATTCGGCGAGTGCAAATTTTGCAAGTACAGGGTGGAGCGGCGGGCGCAAGTTCAAAGAAAAAATACCAGATCCTGCAGGAAAGGATCACAAGAATAATATATAATAATAATGGAAATATACTTGAATTTCTAAATAATATTTCACACAATTCAGGTTATTAGTTAATTAAAATAAATGATAGCTGATTTATTATAATTGACGTTGTGTATGATTTTTAAAATAAATGAACTCATTGATGCTATTTCTAGCGAAGTTGTTTGTTTTTAGATTAAATTATAAATGTAACTATTTGAAAGTTGTAATTTCAGTGTATAATTCCACCGTCATTGACGAGTGCCATTTGATATAACTAAGCAGCACAATAGAACTCAAAAGGGCCATATTCCCATTGTTGTGATAAGTACCAGGGGCAATATAACTGTTGCGAACAGCAACATCAACCCGCGAATTAACGCGAATCTTTTATTTTTAGCAGGATTCGTGGACTACCCG
>JAODAC010038208.1:0-12561 GCA_027575185.1 Mimaenictus wilsoni
ACGGGCGAAGGCTCACAAGTGGGGCAGACTTAGCTGGTGCCACCCATACCTCGAAGATAAGCTTTCAAGTGCGCCAGGGTATTGAAGGTGAAGTGCCAGAAAAAACCGAAACATGAAAATAATTTTAAATCTATACACTATCCGGCACCGCTATTATAGAACGATGAGTGACAATACCCATGGTTCTTAACAACTAGCATTAGATGATACCCGTTTCCTCGGAGGTATGAGAGATTGCAATAGTAACTCACAAAACTGAGGAAAGAGCATTCCATACGAGTTGTACATTTTACTTTTTCTACGACTATTATGTGAGAAAATAATGTTTTTTTTTAATCAAAACTATACTGAAATGTGTACGTAATACAACAAGAGTAGAATAATATGCTTATAAGTTTGTAATTTGTTTTGCTCGTTTTATCAATTGAGCTTGTAGGGACTCATGTCCCTGACATTTATTAAGATTTATTTTCTTTTAAGAGCAGAGCAAACTTAGTATTATATTTCTTCTAGGACTATGTTTCACTGTCACCATTTATCTATTTTATGAGTCTATTCATTTCAAGTCAAACTTCTTAAGCATGCATCTGTTTTCTATCATGTTTCACTTTACTTTACTTCAGCTCATCCGGTGACCACCCGCGATAATTCCAAAATCGTGTCCCTTGTCAAATCCATCATTCTTTATGGCTTCCCAATGTCCCTTGCATCGGTCGCTAGACCTCCCGCACGCAAAACATTCCTAGTGACTTTTCCCTCCATTCCTAGTGACATTATTCTCCACCTTCTCGGAGACGGCCTCACCCTTCCGAGATGGCTAAGTCACGCTAGCCAATCAGAATCTTCTGACTTCAACACACCCGCCTAGATCATCCTCCACGAGCATCTTGCAACTTCTAAACTTCTTTCCACCATGGTATTTGTTCACTGACCTTCTTCACAACAACAACTCATCAACACTCGCGCTCTGCTCTTCAATCTGCTACAGAACTTGAGTGTATTAATAAATCTGATTTGTGATATAAAAAACGTTTATCATTTATCTAACGATAACCACCCCACAAATTGGTGACCCCGACGTGATCTGATTAAACGTGATTCATAGCATGATTATTATGATATAAGCGTATAACATTGTATTAAAACCCTAATAGAGAGGTCCAACTTAAGTAGAAGCGTTTTTTTTTGTTTGATTTGTCTATTCTTTTGTATAAGTAAGAATATTGGACTAGCTTGATAAGAAGAAAGCTATTGAAAAGAACAATTCATTTTCCTCTACATCTGCGCCATACCGCACCATACCGTTGCGCCACACAGTGTCCAAAAACGACCATATTTGGCCATAATACATTTGGGGCTCGTAGCAAGCGACCGCGCACGCTCTTTTCGCAATTTTCGAGGAGTTCTTTTACTCAATTACTCATTCTTCTTAGAATTTACTCATTCTAAATATGAAGCTATGAAGATGAAACAAACATCAAAATGCTCCCCAATTCTTCTACTTTCTCATGGTAACAAACTTATTTTAATCCCAGTACGACAAAGCTCTTATAATACTGCTGTTAAAATGAGCTGTTTTATGAACATTTGAATCTGAAATTCAATAGGGGTTTTTCACCCTTATCCGTCAATCGAACAATATGTCACATACATCAATTTAACCCCCTTTTTATGTACTTTAACATGGTGGTAATCGGTATTTGATACCAATATATGTTCTGCTTCTTGTTTGTCTTCTTCTGCTTTTCTGCTTCTTCTTTATCAGTGATAACGGACCTTTGAGGCGTCGCGTCGGTCCGATCTTCCACATGGCGAAAGGCAAGTACGTGAGTCCAAGGCTCGTTGGGGATACATTGCAATTGTGGGTCACGGAAAAACTTGCGTGGACCAATAACTATCCCGAGAGTAAAGGTTCGCCATCACTAATATAAGTCAAGGGTTTCCTGTCAGCTAATTAAAGACCCTGTGGACTACACACAAAGAACACAAATGTAGAAGAAAATTCTGGGGCGGTTAAGCCCCATGCCCAAAGCAGCAGAATATTAATCGCACGTACCGCATTCCTATATGTAGCTATTTGTATTAGATAGATCTACCTTTTTAGCATTCCATTCCTGAAATATTTCCGTACACTCTTTGTTAAATAATTCTCTTCTCCACGATTATGTACCTAATTGCTGTCCCTCTTCACTTTCGTCCAGCCATTCCTTCACTGAACGAGTAACACATATGATCTGTGAGTCCACATATCCATTTCCCTTCTGCGCTCCCGTACTGAATGGTCCCACGATTCTTCTATCTTGCATTATTGGCAAAACGCTTATGCACAGTTTTCTGTGCAAATGTTGCTTGTTTATATAGTGTGTGAGTGTGATTTTACTGAATTAATTTTTATCACATGTGCATAGTATATGTATACATACTAGGTTAACAACTCTTCATTTGTAAGTTCGACACATTTACGAATACATTCCCGCAAAAATACCTATTTTTCATAATTTAATTTAAAGTTTATCCGTATTTGTAATGTAATTTGGACGTAATTGGTCTATCACTAATTACGTCCAAATTAAGCCCATTCTAGTTAGGAAGTTACGACTTGAACATATTAAAGAATTAAATTAAAGAATTAAAAAGTTTAAACATTTGGAGAGAGTTTTTATTTTAAAAACAGATTTGTCATATCATCTGGGTATCATGCTGTCGCCATCTAAATTGTTCACGATGAACTATTAAACAGCTGATGTTTGACAACAACGTCAGTTCAAATTCTTTTAGCTGAGTCAGTAAACTTGGCACGTAATCATACAAGAGTTAATGTCCTACTTGACTAGTTTGCAATCACTGCAAATAGCAAATAAAACACATGTTTATTGAAAATGGACAGTCTACTCAAACTTGCCGATAATCCAATCGATGTATTCGAAGAAACTTCACGTTTGCTCATCAAAATCGCCGACAATATACTGCAGTCACCGAGCAACCAAAAAGTGCGTGTCCTGCAGAAAGCCAATGCAACAATCCGCAAGAAAATTCTAGATGTAAATGGTGGAAAGGGATGTTTACAAGCAATGGGATTTGTAGAGGTATATTATAACATTGCACACGTTTTAGAATGATAAAAAGTATATGTTTTTGGCAATTTAGAATGAACAACACTTCAGCTTGCCAAGCACAGACCTATTAAATAATTTAAAACTAATCCGATCCGAAATATTAAAGTTAAAGAATGGTGAGAAAAGTAATGCTACCACCAGTATACAAAATAGTGAAGAAACAAACATTCCGGCTGAAATAAAGACTGTATCTTTAGAAAATCATGAAAGACAAAACGAAGTACAAACGACAAATGGTTTTGATCCAGAACATTTTAAGCGAATTATTTTACCCCCTTACAAATCGGTAAGTTAATGGAAGATATTTTTTGTTTTACTATGTTCTACTATTGATATTTTAGATATTCACGAATAAGTTCCTTAAAGAAATTGAGTTTTATTTCCAAAGAGCTCTGTACTATGAAAACGCATATCTTCAGAAAAGAGCTTTAAGTGTTATTCCAAGTGAGAAATTGGAACGTAATGCTCAAATAGCATTAAGGAATATGCAGGAAAGGATTAAGAAAGGTTGGTTTATTCCTAACAAGGAAGGTATCTCAATTGTCTGTGACGGAATTTAATGAAACTTTTTATACGTATAGTTAACATATAGGTATAATTTGTGTTCACGAGATTTTACGCCGTTTTAACACGTTCACCCAAAAAAAAATTTCAATGTTTGGTCACCATTAATGCGTGCTATATATTGCTTTATCAGCAAACTCAGAACTATCGGTTTTGTAGTACAGTGGTTAGTGTGTTTGCTTGCTGTGTTGTGCGATTTTTAGTAACAAATTAACAAAAATTAACAAATTTTAATTAACAAATAATTATATAGGAATAAATAATACAAAATTATATAAATTATGTTATATCTCTTTCTTTAGAAAGTTGCTGCAAACCATGCACTTTTGTGAATGGTGTCCTAATATCAATTACAACGCGCTATATTGGGAAATAGATTATGTCCTATGTGTTAGAAATTATAGAAATCAGAGAGATTGCTTTCTTAATATTGAACTAGATACGCATTTGTGAAGTACCTGCGCTCGTTCCAGAACCTCTGATAAATTCCATAAGTATAGTGAAAATGGAATCTTCATCCAAAAAAATAATTACATTCAAGGGAGCAATCATTCATATGGTGAAATTATTAGAAGAGAATAATCAATTTCCCAACAAAGCCCATTCATGTTCATTTAGAAATGCCGCTTTTATAAAATGTGCAACATGCATAATCAATTGTTGCTTTAAATGTTTTTATGAAGAATATCATTCAGTATCTTGCACAAATGGCTCAAAATAGTGCGGAATTGTATATGTATACAATTTTTATATAGTGTTATTTATTGTTATATAATTATTAGTTAAATATATAATTTAAAAAAATCGAAGCCGCGACCCTTCGGTTAGGAGGCAAACACGCTGACAACTGCGTCACATAACAAATAAGGTAAGGTTTGGTGTTAAAGCAATATATACCACGTTAAATATTGACCAAACTTTGAATTCTTTTGGGCGAACGGCTCGAAACGGCGTAAGATCTTGTGAACACAAGTGAAACGCGTGAATGCAAACATGTTCGTTCAATTCTGTGACGGACAATTGAGGTACTCCCCTTGTAAGACCCATTTATGAGCCATACAATGAAAACTTGGGTACTTTTAGAGAAATTGAAAGATCCAGAAGTTTCTTTGCAAGATTTTATGATTTTGGAGTTATTGGCTTGGTTTAAGGACGATTTCTATGAGTGGGTTGATAATCCGCCTTGCTCTGAATGCAAAGGGAAGACAGAACGTTCTCATATGAGTAAGGATCCTAAACTATTGCTGTATGCTGATCGCGTGGAGGTAAGTTGCGACTTTTGAATTGTATTTTTTTTATCTTATTGTTCACCCTTTTTAAGATGCACAAATGCACCGTTTGTAACAAGTTGACACCATTTCCACGCTACAGTGATTTGAATATTCTGCTGGAGACACGAAAGGGTCGCTGTGGTGAATGGGCAAATGTGTTCACCCTAATGTGTCGAGCAATGGGATGGGATGCTCGACTTGTGCTGGATCAAACAGATCATGTATGGACCGAGGTTTATTCCTTCGGTCAGCGCCGATGGTTGCACTGTGATCCTTGTGAGAATACATGTGATAAACCTTTGATGTATGAGGCTGGTTGGAAGAAAGCGGTGTCGTATGTAATTGCGTTGTCTGGCGAAGAAGTACAAGATGTTACATGGCGTTATACCAGTCAGTTTGGGGCGGTACGCGGTCGGAGAAAACACTGCAAAGAACATGAATTGGTTGATGCTATTTATGCATTGAATGAAGAACGACAACGACAGTTTTCTGGAAACAGGCAGGAATATTTGAAGAAGAGGTTTTTAACTGAAGTTGTGGAACTTATGATCGAGAGGTGAGTTTTTGATAGTTATAAAGATGCGTCCTAGTTTCGACTGAAGTTTCTTTGAGGAAGTGATGGAAAGCATGACGTGTTATGTCTGCATTTCCAACTATTTTGATTAAGGCCCGTTATGCGATTAAGAGTAAAATCTACCCCAATGATCAACCTAATGAAAAAAAGTGGCATTTATTTACGAAGCAAAAAAACGTGTAAATAGTGTACTCTTTCATATTAGACTCCGTCAGTACACATTTTCGGCATTTTGTACTCTTTATTGGGTAAACCTGAAAGTTTGGGAGGAGGACTTTCTCAGAAGTTTGTCCGATATGGATGCGGTTCCCCTTTTGGATCATTACCTTAAGGAATATACACTTCAGGACTGTTCCTAGTAACTATGCAAGAATATGTCAAAGATTATTTTATCTTGTCGAGACCCAGCTGAATATCTCTGCGTCCCGGTGCAGAGGTCGCGACCAAAGAAAATATAAGATAAAGAAGCACATGTTATATTAGTGACCTTGAAACAAAATTATTTAGTTCAACCCAATTTGTTAGATGACGCTAGTAAGTAATCGGCTATGTTCGATGTTTCCGACCAGCGACGAGTTTTGAAATGTTAATAAACAGTTTTGTTTCATTTATTGCTCTGAATGACATAATCTTTTTGCTTTTGATAAGTATGTCAGTACTTGATTTAAAAAGACTATCATGCAGATTGAGTCGATCGGCTTCTTTCCCGTAATGTAAGTCTGCATAAAATTTCATTCTTCAAGGCGACTAAAACCTTTGGTCACCCTCTCAAAAACAAAACGCGCGGTAAGCAGCATATTTTCAAATGATTTTAATACCCTTCGTCGAAGGAATGTTCCAGCTGGACCCAGAAGATGTATATTTGATAATAATATGTGATATGTTTTAAAATAAATCTGTATTTGAAAAATGGTCTTTAAATTTAAAAACAGTATTTAAAATTAACGAAATCAAATAGCAAAAAAAAAGTGGCGCCACTCTATATTTGCGGCTTGGATTGAACTAAAATCTGTTGCAAATTTTACTGCAGCAATTGTGTTACTATACATATGTATTATCTATGGTCGCGACCCCTTCTCTGGAAAACACTGCGTTGTGTTACGATATGCTAAGTGACGTTGGCGTTGATGGCACAATTGTTGCAATTGGCGTTGGCCCTGGAACAAGAGTTATTATTTCTAGGAACTGTTTAGGTGTTTGTTATATAATTTCCATTCATTTGACCCGTGGTATACTCTCCATACAAGTACCAAGCAATCGTGGGTCAGTGAAATGCTTGACATGGGTGATACGCAAGTCATAGGTTGTTAGTCATTACTCTATACCAGTGATGGTGAACCTTTTCGGGGTTGTGGGTCATATTTCTTCAAGCAAATGTAGCAGCAGCTCGTGAATCAGTAATGATCCCCCTGGTTTAGAACATGCCATTTTCTTTAAACGTTAACAATATAATATCTTAAAAACATTATCTGTTATTATTTATTAACAATATTTATAATATAATATCTATTTTTTGATATTACAGAAAAGATAATTTAATGCGACAACTGTGGTTATTTATTTTCACCAGTTTTTTGATACCGGGGTTTAAATTTCCCTCAATTTGAGCTTTGGCCTTCCTTATCTTCGTCCTCCATTCATACCTGAACTGTGTCCCTTCCTTCCATCTCCTTAGTTTGAGCATATGTACTGCGCAATGATTTACTTCATCCTCCCATCTCTTCCTTGGTCTTCCATTCGGCATTTTCCCCACCTGTTCTTCATGCATAATTCTTGTATCGTGTTGTACCTTCCGGAATTCTTATGATGTGGTTAGTCCACCGAAGGCACTACACATCAATGTATGTCGAGACTTGGTTGGTCCCTCAGATCCTGATATACTTCCTCATTGACCACCTCCTGTAGCTCTGCATGGCGGTATAAGTTAACTATGAAGTCATATTATCAAATGCATTTTTAACTAGTAAACTCAAGTAAATTAATGCTAATTTAAATATTAACTTGAGTTCCAGAGTTTCGTTTCTTAATCTTTTAAACGTAGTACATGACACGACAACCACATCATTTTAATGAAATTACTATTAACATTTTCATGGAATATTAAAACAGATGTGCTATTCATTAATATTAATACATTTTCTTCTTCTTTACTTTAGACAACCAACAGAAGATGCAAAACAAGGCAGATCTTCAGGCTCACTCGATTGGCGTTTATCAAGAGGTGAAACTACTGCATTAAAACAACAAAATTTCACGTGGGAGCTCACAACTCAAGATGTCACTAATGACGCTGTGATTATTCAGTTTTCGTCTGCATTAAATCAGTATGAAAAAATTACTTCAGGTAATATTGCCGTTTTAAATAATTGGGAAAATGGTGTATTTGAAACCGAAGGGATTTTCCGAAAAGTTGAAGCTGATTGGAAAAGGGTTTACTTATGCAGAAATGGTAAATATAACAATTTCTCGACTTACAATTAGACCTAGAGAAAACACGTGCTTTTTAGAAAATTCTACAAGTGGACATATCTCATGGAAATTTGTAATTATAGATAAAGGTTACACATTTGCATCGATTGAATATGCTATTAAAACACGTACTTTTGAAGATGGTACGGTAACTACGAAATTCTGCAGTGATGAGCATTGTATATTACTAAATGCTGGTAATTTATCTAATTTATTTTTATTTATTTAATAATTATTCATGATGTTTTACTGCAATTTAGATTCTGGAACAACGAATGATTTTATCGGTAGCAATAAAATTGCAATTACAACGACATTCGCTGGAGGAAAAGGCAGTGCTGCTTGGCAACATGCACAATTGTGTCGCGAAGATTTAGAGGGAAATAGTTATTCATTTATGTTCAAATTTACTTTTAAGAAAAAATAATGTTATATTCGATTGTAAATATTTTCAAGTGTATCATGTGAAATGTTTTAAAATTCGACTTCATGTTAAGATGTCACGGACTGTGGCTGTTAGTAGCAAACTGGTGGAACAATATGATCGAATTCAAATTGTATTTTAAAATAATTCTAATTAACGAATCAAAGAATATTCATTTAAGCACTCTATCTCTATCAAATATGGTTTGTTGTGGTTTACGTTTTGTATAAGTTAGCCCTTATTCTTCGTAATTGCTTCTACTGTTAGGTCTTTAGCAATTCCTTTCACTTCTTCTGGAGATATAGAAAGAAGGGCTGCGAACCGCACTTCGTGTCCACCAACTAAACAAAACGCTGCCAGGTGACTGGAGTGGTTAACTTGCAATCGTAAATCGCAGACACGCGGCTGCGCTACACAAGCCTTTGGATACCAGAATAGCTTTTCTCTGAGAAGACATTTAATATACAAGAGCCGTATAGATCTGGGATACAGCCCAACCGTTCCGCAATCGGAAACGAATGCCCTTGTACGCCCGGTAATGCTTACGGAGCCGTTTCAGTAGCGTTTGCATCGTCATCTGCTCGGACAGTCAGGCACTACTCAAGGTGCTGAAAAGACCTTGTAAGTCGATCAAGATGATCTTGGAAAGCCAAAACAGCCTAATGCAATTGGCCAAGAACAACCGCGTTACTCTGTGGGTTCCAGGCCACAAAGGCATATGACATGGCTGATAAACTAGCCAAGACAGGGGCAAGAACCCTTATGTGACCAGGACCATGGTGTGACTTTCCATTGATTCATTCAGAGAAGAAAAGATAAGACGAAAGCACTCCCGGTATGATGCAGACAAAACGTCTACTAAAACCTCATAGCAACAAAAAGATACTCGAGCCGACAAGGAACATTTGAGAAAGATAGGAAAAGAACTACAATGAACTATGGAGGCTATGTTATGTCGCAGGGACGTCTCAGCACATAATCTGCTAGGACAAGTCATCGAAAGGTTTGACATACAACCTCATTGGCAATGATTTCCTACTAACCCAGAAGTGGGCGGGTTATCGCCTAAGGATGTTGTAAGGTTAATAAATAACTACGAGCTACTTTCATGTTAGGCAGTTGGAGCAGAATAATAGATCAATCTCGTCGCAGTTCGAAGCAGGCTTGCTCCCTCACTGTCCCCGCCTACAACCTATAACTAGCACCAGGTCTTTCAAATCATTACATTCTCTCCTGCAACCGATGCTCAACAATGTGTTCTATCAAATTGGCATATTTTCACAGAATCAAGCCGCCTAGAAGATTATCTAGATAGAAATTAGAAATTTACATATCTTGGAAAATATATTAATATGTTAAACAATTACACATTAATCGCTTGTATTTCCTTACGATAATTCCCTTATACTTCTTCATTTTACAATTTTTCTCTCTCATTTAATACCGCGGTCAGTTTCTGGAAACATTCAGTCCCCTTTATTGCACACTTCAAACTACGAAATGTTTGTTTACGACGTGTGATTATGGAATTTATGACTTAAGTCACTTTCGGAGATATGACTTGCTCCTCAAGCGGAGGTGAGAATGCATGGAGAATATGCAGGAGGCGAATGTTTGAATCATTGGAGCTTTCTGATGTGCCTATGCGACTCTTATGGCACGATGGCGAGTTGCGAAATGACAAGAATAAGAGGCCTGGAGATGAGGACAGGAGCAAATTCGAAGCAGAGCATATAATCAGGCATTGCAGGTTGTAGGGGAGTTGGCCGGGTTACATGACTACCGCTAAAAAAATGGTTGGGAAAAAATAGAGTAGACTTAGAGATGAGTAGTGACGGAGCGTGATGCTGGGAATTTTAATTATTGTAATTAGGGGAAATAAATGAAAATTGGAATGGATTAATTATGGTGTCTAAGTAGACTAATTAAAAACTAAGAAAATAAAACGTACTACTAGAATAAACGGCTTCAGACGAGGACAAGAACATATTGAAGTATACCATACTTGTAGATAAGTAGGAATTCAACTTCGAAACTGTCATTCTGATGGTTAGAGATCACATTATTCCCCGACCATATATGATTCGGATGTATTAACCGAATCAAAATTATTCGCCAAGCGGTGCAACACAAAGGGTCCTGGGTTCAAACCCCGGAGTCGCTAGAATTAATTGTAAGATCTTGCACTTGTTTGTTCCGGCGTCTTCTAAATGTACATACATATGGAACCTTCATTGGCATTTGAACACTTCGTTTTATAAGCACCCACTACCCTTCAAAATATCACTAAACATTAATCACAATTCTTAGATTAAATGATAACAATACAACAAGCAGAAAAATAATAAACAATTAAATACACATACAAATAATTACAGAAACCCAATTTGAGCCCCAGCAATATCCACGAGTCACTTCTCATACCGCTCTCCTCCTCCTTCTTACATTTACCAATGTGGTGATTGACGCCAACCCTTTCCCTGACTCTTCCAACCAAACCTCTACTCATCTTCCTCCCCTACCCTCCTTCAAAGCCCATTCCACCTTCACCTCAGCACATTCCCCTGCCCGGTGTTCCCAGGTATCCAAGCCCTTCCCAAATAACACACACTGGGTGTACTCGGGCCCCATCCATCCCTTACGCTCTCTCCACTCCGACCCACATCTCGCCCTTGCCAGAATCCTTCTCTCCATCCGGGACATGTTCTTGTCTCCGGAGTACCATGGTCTTCGTCCGACCACCTGGACCTTCTGAAATGTCGGGTTATATGTACTGCTGCTAACTCTACTTTGCCTCTCCTGTTCTTCCACTTCCCTTCCTATTCTCCGCATGAGTTCTTCCACAGAACCCCTCTCCGTCCATTTACCCCGGATAGCCACATCGGAAGGCCCCACCGCTTCGAAGGCCCTTCTTCTCCGAATCGCCCACATACTAGACCCTCTGCTCACGCACCACTGCCACACATTATATCAAAACAAAACAATATCAAAACAATGTTAAATGCCAAAATAAAAGGTTATCTGTCTATCTTTTATCAAAACAATGATGAAATGTGCATATTATTCAACAGGAATAGAAAAGAAACTATATATTGCTTTACCAAAATAATACCCATTTTATTTCCTGAGTAAATACCTATTATACAAGAAAGCTTGTCAATTTGTTATCATTTAAATTATCATATCTATTGCTTTATTATTTCTTCAATTTAAACAACCTTGATTCATCATTAAATAAACCACCAAAGTGGGAAAAGGGAGATTACAGATACACTTCCATTTCAAAGATAAATTGTGTTGATAACAAAATTGGATAATATCTCATAATATCTATTTCAGTAGAGTTATCCACGTGGAGAAGACAAGGAGTGTTTTCATTATCATGTTTCTTAAAAACACATTTAATTTATACGCAACCGTTCCATTTCTAATTATAAGTGTTTTCTGCAGTTCAGTGTCATCACATCGGACATACAACTCTATCGAAGACCAAGGGCTTTTCTTTATGAAAACTCTGGCAAACTTCACGCCATCCCTTATATTTCAAAATAAAAATGGTGAAGTAATTTCAACTGAGTGTGCTAAGGCCTTGGAAGCTTATAAAATTGGATTAACTGTGGATTATGATTTATGGGCAATATCAAGTATGGTATATCAACATAATATTACTATTTGATTTTACTTCAAATATAAATATCCGATTAATTGGATAACCGAATTTCTGATTTTTGAAGTCACATGCATACTTGTTAATTTAAGTGTTCGATGCTTCCTCGAAATTACAAACCGGCATCCTAGCTGGAAATAGCTACAATTTGGGCGTATATGAACAATGTCAGTCCATAAATCATATTCCCTTTGATAAAACCGCTCAAGATGTTGTTCTCAATGGAAAATATTGTCTTGGGGCTATTTTACAAACGGTAATTAAACAAAAACACATTTTCTCTTAAGGGATAATATACACGCAGCAAGGAAAATGTATCTTTTGTGATATTTTTAACGGAATTATATTGGAGAGAAAGTACCTAGTATGATGTTTCCCAACTCATTCACACAACAGCTGTCATACAGTCTTATTTGAACGACCCCAGACTAGCTAGCATTGACATATCAAAGAAGAACATGTAATCATTTAGCGCA
>JAODAC010038241.1:0-41566 GCA_027575185.1 Mimaenictus wilsoni
TTTCTTCATAAATGAAACTAATTTACTTTTCCTCAAATTTTGCCAAAACTAATAAGGATGAATTAATTTTGTAAAAATTGTTTTATAGTCTGAAATATTCTTAATCAAACACAAAATTGGAAATTTATAAAATTTCAATATATATATCGTGATACAGGTTGTTAAAAGGGATAATTAAATGGGTCGTTATGAAGTATTATTATTATTTTGACTTCCACGTTCTATAACTTGGCCATTGTTCATACTTGTAAATTTTAGGAAAGACAATATGAAAGGTGCATTTTCTAGCTTTAATTTCCTTTAGATTTAATATCCCTACCCTAATTTTTCTATGAAATATGGGGGAAATTGCAAAGGAAAGAAAAGTAAAATTTCTTCATAAATGAAACTAATTTACGTTTTCTCAAATTGTGCCAAAACTAAGAATGATATACTAATTTCGTAAAAAGAATTTTATAGTCTGAAATATTCTTAATCAACCATTACATTTCAAATTTGCAAAATTTGAATATATTTCGAGATGCAGGTTGTTAAAGTTTATTATGTAATGTGTTTGTTTGAATTATTTTTGTTGTTTTTACTTTGACGCCCTATAACTTGGAAAATGTTCACCCTAACAAATTCCTCGAATGAAATTATGGAAGGTACTTTTTCCGGCTTTAATTTCCTTCAGACTTAATGACTCTACCTTAATTAGTCTATACATTACACGGCAGATTGTAAAGAGAAGGAAATGAAAGTTTCTTTTTAGATGCAACAAACTAATTTATTTTTTCCCAAATTGTGCCAGAACAAATAGTGCTAAATTATTCTCGTGAAAAGTATTTTATAGACAGAAATATTCTTAATTAACCACTCAGTTACAAATTTGCAAAATTTGAATATATTTCGAAATACAGGCTGTTAAATTTTAAAATGTCATGTGTTTATTACGAATTATTTTTGTTATTTCCACTTTGTAGGTCTATAACTTGCAAGATATTCAGACTACTAAATTTTGCTAATGATATTAAGAAAGCTACAGTATTTAGCAACATTTTCCTCTAGTCTTAATATTTTCAACTTTGTAGTTTATGAAATACAGACGGAAATGTAAAGAGAGAAATATTAACATTTTTCAATTGCTGAATTTGTAATTCCTACTTTGGCGCCCTCTACTCATAAGAAGTATTAATTCTATTCAATTTTACCGTACCTATCATAAAAGTTGGACTTCTCCTCTTTAATTATCTGAAATCCATGTAATTCTACCTACATTCGTTTAAGAAATAAACAGAAAAAAAAAACTTTTTTTTTAATTACAGAATTTTAAGAAAACTTGATTTCCCAAAAACTGCACAATAATCATAGAGAAAGTGCTCACTTCGAAACTATATTGTTTTACACCCCTTCTAATTGTTATTGAGAGCGAAATTTGCGAAGAGTGAAAACGCATCAAACGAAACAAAACACATTCAAAGAAAAGAAAATAAAAGTTGCGCGTTTTATTGCAATATATATTGCAATTAGTCTCAATTGTAAGTTTTTACGACGCCTATTAATCATCCATAAAACGTATACAGGCGTAATTAATTTTATTGTCGATCAGTTTCTTTCTGGAGCCGAGGAAATTGCAGCGAATTTAAGACATTTGCTTGAAAGTACTTTTGCTCTAGTATTGTGAGAATGTGCGTTGGCGAATTTGCGCTCCTAACGACGAATGGAATTCGGCATAATGCGAATATTATTATTAGCCGCCTTGCTCTGCTTCCACACTCGCCACACGCATTCATTTATTATTAATAAATGACACACTTGGCGATTACAATATTGACAAATATTTTACCGGTTGCGTTTGGGCGTTGAGATGTTTAGATTCAGATAGCGACAATTAGAGCACGTTAATAATACGTTACTATTATGCTGATTTGCTTTGGTATCTTGCTTTATGTTCTGAATTTATTAATGATAATATTTGTCAAAGAAGAATACCTTGAAACTGGATTTTATATAGTTGAATTGCGGTATTTATAGTTTGATTGATTATTATAGGGTTTCGATTTGTTTTGATTGGTTTATTGTGGTTTATTCGTAAATATCTGTAACATATTGCTATTCTGGTGGCAATATTAGAATTAGGAATTAACAAATATTGAATTCTAGTGTGATTTGTAAAGAGTTTAAAGTTTATTATGACTGTAAGAAGACAGAGAAATTTACGTTTCAAAAAAGTTCGGGGTTTCTACAGATTTACTGCCGCCTTTGGCACCATCTGACGCAGAATCTAGAAATACTATCAACTTTCTTCTATAGCATAATAAAGCTTATTAAATTTTGAATAGAATAGGCTTTGTTTAAGGAAATTCTGACTATTTTTGTAGACGTGACTGAGTTTTAAATCCCAAGATTCAAAAACAACATTGATTTATCAAATTTGAATTGCCGACTTTAGATCCATATAATGAATTATCTATTAGAGCTAGGTGCCTATATTTATAATATATAGAAGCTGATTAAATTTTCATGAGACTACTGGTTATTTCGTGATATTTCCTTGATTTCTATAGCCGTGGAAGAGCTTCAAAGTTTTCATTTCAAAATTACAAATTTGTAACAGAATTGATATTTCCATATTATCGTCATCTAGCGGTCTATCTGTTAGAACTAAGCTATTCATGCTATAACACATGCAAGTGTATTACATTTGAAATATTATAGTGTATATTTGAAGTAAATTGATGATTTTTTATGACCGTTAGACTACTGTGAATTTTAAGTTTTCTAAATGCATTGCGATATTATAGGTGCAATTGTGACTTTGACGCCATCTAACGCGGAATCTATAAATACTATCAATTTTCTCCTTCGGTCTAGTAAGGTTGGTTAAATTTAGAATAGAATAGGCTTTATTTCAAAAATTTCTGATTACTTTTGAGGGCGTGAGATGACTTGCAGTTCTTCGTTTCAAAAACAACGGTGATTTATCAAATTTGAAATGTCGATTTTGATCCATACAACAAATTATCTATTACAGCTAGATGAGTATATTTATAATATATAGAAGCTGATTAAATTTTGAATAGACTACTGGTTATTTCGTGATATTTCCTTGATTTCTATAGCTATGGAAGAACTTCAAAGTTTGCATTTCAAAATTACAAATTTGTAACAGAATTGATATTTTCATATTATCGTCATCTAGCGGTCCATCTGTTAGAACTAAGCTATTTATGCTATAATATATGAAAGTGTATTAAATTTGAAATATTATAGTGTATATTTGAAGTAAATTGATGATTTTTATGACCTTTAGACTACTGTGAATTTTAAGTTTTCTAAATGCATTGCGATATTATAGGTGCAATTGTGACTTTGACGCCATCTAACGCGGAATCTATAAATACTATCAATTTTCTTCTGTGGTGTAGTAAGGTTGGTTAAATTTAGAATAGAATAGGCTTTATTTGCAAAATTTCCGATTATTTTTGAGGACTTGAGATGGCTTCCAGTCCTTAGTTTCAAAAACAACATTGATTTATCAAATTTGAAATGTCGACTTTAGATCCATTTAACGAATTATCTATTAGAGCTAGACGACTATATTTATAATATAGAGAAGCTGATTAAATTTTGAATAGACTACTGGTTATTTCGTGATATTTCCTTGATTTCTATAGCCGTGGAAGAGCTTCAAAGTTTTCATTTCAAAATTAGAAATTTGTAACCGAATTGATATTTCGATATTATCGTCATCTAGCGATCTATCTGTTAGAATTAAGCTATTCATGCTATAATATATGAAAGTGCATTAAATTTTGAATATGTTAGTGCTTGTTTGAAGAAATTCTGTAAATATTTGCATGAGTTAGCGGGCCGTGAAGTGCATGTTTCCAAAATGAATAATAAAGTTAAGAGTATAATTGTGACTTTACCGCCATCTGACGGGGTACCTACCAATTATTTATGCATAAAGCCTAGTAAACTCAAGTGTATATCTATTAGTCATCAATTAATCATCCATCGCATAGTTTCAAACAGCTCGAAATCCAAACAAACTTGAGTAAACCAATGTTTAAAGTATGCCAACCTGTAATAAGACATATATCGACTCACACTTTTAAATAATAACGCTATATTTAACAACACCATAAAGTAGGTAAAATTGTCTACAAAATGAGTACAAAGACACCATTGCAAAACAATGTGAATGTTATCTTAAGTACATGTTGTTATTCGCCTATTTAGCTACGAACGTCGAGTACTCGAAACAAAGTGTGTTAAACAAGCCTAAGTCGTGTTTGACTTCAGTAGTTTAACACGAACAATGTTGATGTTGATTGAAATTTACATCCTGAGGTGTTCCATTTCATTGCTATTATGTATAATAATGAAATGTAACTCGTTTGAATGATATTTGAATCCTAAGGCTCTTAAGAATAGTGCACTATAATATAGAAGGTTTAATTAATTTCCAAAGAGTCATTACTAAATTAAGATATCTCCATGCGTTTCCGGGTTGGTTAGCATGGAGAAACTAACGTTGTTTAGAAGTTGAAAGAAAAAAAAAACAGTCTTGCAACTTATGAGATTTCGCCGCGTGTCACGTCGCGCCATCGAGTCGTGCTTTTCTCATTTTCTCTCCGCCATCATCGCATCGAAAAGCGCTGCATTTTTCACTGGTGCACTGCACGACCTGTAGGAAACTGGCACTGCTACACAATACCCGGGCGGCTCTCGCAGGAGGAGGAACTTAAGAAAAAAAACATAAAGTCGCCATCGCCGTTGTCAGCGCCTTAGTGTCCTTTCACACTGCCGGCGTTAGGCTTTAAGCTTTTATGTCTAGCCTTGTATGACCAATGGATTTACAGATTTATTTAGAGAGAACCCGATACCCATAACAAAAGGGCTTAAGCAGGGATGTTGCAAATCACCTACATTGTTCAAAATATACTTAGAGCAAACACTTCAAATATGGAAAAAGAAGTGCAGTGGCACGGGGAGACCAATTGACGAGTCCGCAACGCTCTACACTCTCTGCTTTGCAGATGATCAGGTAGTCATAGCTCAGGAAATAGAGGATATAGAATACATGGCACACTTCTCATCGAAGAAATATATAGAATAGAATATAGAATAATAAATAGAGAAAAAACGGAATATATGTGTGTTAGAAGAGTTTAATAATTTAAATATTCGCGGCACTACTAGCGAGAAAAATCCAACCAACCCGACCAATAACCCCTGAGCTCACATTTACACAAAGACTGTGCATCATTGAGTCTATCGGACTAATCATCAACTAGGGATGTCAACCTTTAACGAAGTATCGATACTTTTTGGTATCGATACTTTCGAAACTTCGATACTTTCGATACCTAAATATCGAAGAAAAGTATCGATTCTTATTGGTATCGAAAATACACATTGGCGCCATCTGCTAATGTATTTCCAAATTATTTTTTACTCGTTAATCTTCCAGTATATTATCGACCTCATTTTACTGATGTTACTACATTTTGAGAATGAAAAATATCGCCGTAATTCCAAAGTAATAAAATTAATGCTTGTAAAATTACTGATTGAGGCTTAAACTAAGGCTAAACTAAGTTTTTATCAAAACGTGGCAAAATTTAAATGAATTTGAATTGTAGGGACTTCCCTAAAATCTATACTAATTGTAAGCAACAATGTAACAATAATTAGAAACGTTAAGTCACTTAATACTTTAGATGTTTTACTTGTTTACTTAAATTTCGTACAATACGTATTTCGCCTATGCTGCATCATCAGGTACTGAATGTTAAAAAGTTACAAATTGGTATTTATACAGACGCAGGTATCAAAGTTCGCGTTAGAGGGATGTTGATAAGTAAATCTTACTGAACGTTAAGAACATTTTCAGCATTGTCCTTTATGGCTCTTTTTATGTAGATTGCTTCCAATACGTTCAGTTTATGACCTTTATTACCTAAATGTAAGATTTGCAAATTTGAGATGTCGCACTGGTGTCCAGATGTACAGATGACATCTCAAATTAGGAATGAAAATAACTAATAATGGCAAAATGGACTCAGCGATATCGGACAGAAACCAAAAAGCAGGAACATCCATTGCAACACTGAATAAAATATTATGGGATGGTAATATTTCAAAAACCAACAAATAAAGAATTTATTATTCAATAACAAAGAGCATACTTACATGTGGATGCGAGGCGTGGCAAATAACAAACAGAACTGAAAACTGAATTCTGAGAGCTACGGGAATGGACTTCTGGCGACGAGCAGCACGAACATCAAGACTCGATAGAACAAGAAATGAAGACATAAGAAAAAACAACAGGAAAGCGGAAAAGGGGAAGACCCAGAAGAAGTTGGAGAGAAGGAAATGATTCCGAAATGGAGAAGAAAGGAAAATGCTTGTTTCAAGCTTAGGCAATGCTCACAAGTCGGCCTTTATAATTTTTTATCGGTGTAACCACTCTGTTCACGCGGCACTTTGTGGAGAAGCTTCTGGCCGAAGTACGGATATCAAATATATTTCTCCTGTTCGCGCCACCGGCGCTGTTGGGGAATTTAGAACCCCAAATATATAATATATATATAAATATATATATAAATATAAATATAAATATATATACGCATGCGCCAGGGTGGCTAATCTTCTCCATCAAAACTCGCATGTATTAAGATTACTTAAAATAAAATCACTTTTTACCCAGCATTCGAACAAGTAATTCGCATTCTTTACAACATTCTCTCTACATATCTCGTGTTGTGTTATTTGTGTGTTGTTGCCGAGTATTGTCGGCGTGTCGAATTTACCGTGCGGGTTCAGTCAGTAAAGCCTCTAACCAAGGCCCCGAGAACTTACATCTTGCGAGGTATTAATTTCGTTAAGACGCGTGAGCGCAAACATCTCCAATATAAATAAAACAAAGTAAAGTCATTGTGACCGTTCCTCTGAGAAGCGATTTTCTCTCCGTAAAGAATGTATCTCAATGTATCGAGGTTGGTAAAGCCACGACAGCTTTTTAAAGTCATGCCGCGTCACGCTCTTAGTCTGAACGTCGCCTTATACACGCCATGGAAGATGGCATGCCGCGCCGAAGGCGCCCGCTGCGAGTGCGCACCGAAATGAATACGAGAAAGCGCTAGGCAATGCCCGCTTAAGGCGCGAGCGCATGCGCATGCGATGGATCGCGCCGGCACGATTCCGCATTCTGCCAGCCCCGAAACACAATCATCGCTGCGAAACAACAAAGCGAAACGAAATGAAACTTGGGAAAAATGTAGGAAAAATCGCAAATTGTGTCCTTATATGGCCGATGAAGGAGATTGATTTCCAGCTGGAGAATAGTCAGGGTTCTAACTGACTTAAGTCAATTTAGAGTTTCCGTATTCAATAGTAAAAACATTTCTGCGTTTAGGCAAAATTATTCGGCATGCAAATGCGCGACTGCGCCTGCGTTGTGCACGACACGCGCTGATTTACGGTGTGAAAGTGTATGCGTCTAGTTTTGAGGACATAACTCGAAAACCAATCAAGATAACTCAATTCCGTGAATACTACCGCATTTGCCATACAATTCTGCACAAACTAGCGTTTGTAAAAATAGGCTAAGCCTTTTGAGGTTAATACTGCAGAACCATAAAAGTTGCTTTTCGAAATTGATAAATTTGTTTGACCAAAATATATACGTTTAGTTTTGTGCTAATAACTCAGACATGTTTTATGATAATTTCATTCTGTGAAAACGATTATATTCCTGATCAAATTATCTATAAAATAGAATTTATACGAGGTGGATATATATTTTCAGGTTTAGGTTGCAGGTTGTCAAGGTCAGCCTATAAATATTAAATATAGTGAGTGAAATTTCTGAATATTGAGTTTCGAAGATATAACTCGGAAACAAATGACGATAAATAAATTCTGCAAACTCTATCGTGTTTAGCATAAAATTATCTATAAACTAGATGTTGTAGAAATGGGATAGATCTTTTAAGGTTAATGCTGCAAGCCTTTAAAAAGTTGCTTTAAGTATGCAAATTTTTACAAAAAATATGTATAAATAAGATTCCTGATATTATCTCTAGAACAAACACAGATAATTTAATTCTGTGAAATCTATTATATTCACCATAAAATTCTCTATAAAATGTATTTTATAAAATTAATGTCTATATTTTCAGATCAGAGCTAAAGACTATCAAAATTGGTATATGAAAATTAAGTTAACTTGAGTTAACTGTGTAAATACACAGATTTAAGGTTATAACTCAGAAACAAAAGACGATGCCTAAATTCTATTAAAACTATCAGATTCAGCGTTAAATTCTACATTAAATTTCACGTATAGAAATATTTCATCTCTCTTGTATTATCTCTGAGACGATTTTTACATTTGAATTCGAACATTTTAGAATAATTTTTGTAACATCTTATAAACGATTAAATAACTCTGAAACTAGGTTAGAAAATTAGCGATATTATACGAAAGGAGTAAAGTAGATTAAATTACCTTTCAAATAAGCCTATGGCCGTTTTTATCAGACCCGTGGAAGTCAAGCAAAACGCATTGAAAGTTATGCAAATTGCTGCAGTCCGAGTGGAAGATATGAGCGTTTTCGTGTTTACCGCGCTTTTTTCTGCGCATGACAAACGCGCTCGGCGCCGTCGCTTAGCGCAGTCGGAATGCGCATGCGCTACCATGTTTGGCCAGCGCCAAAAGCGCGCTCGTAATGAGCGATTTGCGATTCGATTGTTACATTGTGCAATCGTAAATTATGCATGACATTTCGATAAGTCATCGATGATCCTCCAGCTATTGCGGCTTAAGCCATTCTAAGCTAATGCAGACTTCAATTTCCAGGTGCGCGACTTGGTCGAGCGGTGCACATGCGCGACGCAATTCCCGATGATTCGCGTCTCCGAGGGCAAGTACCGGATCGGCGATACCAAAGTGTTGATTTTCGTGCGTGTAAGTAGCGCCATCTAGCGGTAGACGCAAGTCCCCGCTATCGCGCACGCGCAAATGATGATCGTTGTTGTTTTCCGGCTTTAGATCCTCAGGAATCATGTAATGGTGCGTGTTGGTGGCGGTTGGGACACGTTAAGTCACTACCTGGATAAGCACGATCCGTGTAGATGTCGCGCTCAGCATCGTGCTACTCAGGGGGCGAAACTGGTGAATCGTGTGGGGGTGGATCTTCAAGGTGCCCAGGTCATTTATGATAGGTATGATTTTTGTTTCTTTCGTGAAAATATAATTTTTGATGGTTTTGGATGATGGACAGATCTGGAGTTGGTAACACCCCAAATGGAAACCCCACCCATGCAGCGAACACCTCCCCTTCGAAGGCGTACCTTGGACCGCCGAGGAACGCTCTTAATAGGTCGCGTTCACGCTCCCCTTCCACGTACCACCAATTGGATCGCCGCTCGGCGAGTCCGTATATGCAGCGTAAGTCGCTGATGCCCATTCCGGACGCTAATAGGTCGCGATCGCCCACGCCCAACTTTGTCTCCACCCACACGACGAAGCTGGCCAGTCCGAAGCACCAGCGCAACGGTAACACTGTGGCGAGTCGTGAGTCCGGCCCACAGTCACTGCCTACCACGTTCACGGCGAGCAAACAGCGACATCCCAGTAATCATGTGGCGCATCTTAATCTCCCCGCTGCCGAGGCCACGCCCGTTCGAGGTGGGGCTTCGGTGAAAACCGAGGCGGTGTTGATGGTCAATGGATCGGGGGATAGTACGGATCATAGTGATAATGCTTCGGAGGTCTCGGATGAAGGTTATAGAAGTTTGGGCATCGTTCCTGATAAGAAACATCGGTCATCGGTTCATAGTCAGAATAGTATTGAGGATGCTGATGAAATGGGTAAGTTTTATATGAATGGGAGGCGTTATAAATAAGAGGGGAGGAGTTTATATGCAAAAGGGAGTAAATAAAGGTCGGACTTTTAAATAAAAAGGAGGAGATACAAATAGTGAGGAGGAGTTATAAAATAAGAGGAGGATTTGTAAATGAAATAGGAGGGGTTATTAAAGGGGGAGGAGGAGGTTACAAAGAGGAGGTGTTATAGATATAAGGAAGCCACAACAAATAAAGGGGAAAAGTTATTAGAAGTTGTAAATAAAAGAGAGGAGTTATACATAAAGGGGAGGAGTAAATGTCATAGTTTTCATTTATAGGTTATTAAAACAAATCTTATTTGTCCTCAGATAATATATGCACCTCTAAACGTCTGAAGAACCCAGACCAGGATTGTCCCGAAACGAACGATTCTGGCCTTCGCAAGACTGCCTACTCAATGCTGATCTACGATGAGGCAAACCAACAGGCTCCGCCCACCGCACCAGTAACTCCTCCCCTCCGCAAATCACCGGAGAAGGAGCTGCGCACGACTGTCCCACCCTCACCCAAGAAGTCGGCCTCGTCGTCGCGGCTCAACCTCACACTGAACGCCAACGCCAATGCGAATAACACGTGGAATGGGCGTCAACGCTCACGCACCGCCCTCACCAATGAGACGTTCACGCCGCCATCACATCATCAGTCGTTCACGCGCAACTCACCAGGACGACGCAGCACCTCCGTGCCCAAGTACGACCATCATGGCCGACGCGTCAGTCAATCGGCGTCCACTTCGCCGACGAAAAACATCCGCGACGACCTTGCGCAGATCCTCGCGATCGACAACGAGGACATGCTCGTCGTCGAGGTCAACAAACTGCTTAAGCAGTACAAGTGCAATCTTGTCAACGATGACGACCTAGCGATGCGCAGCCGTCGGAAGGACTCGAAGCCCGAGAACACCGGCACGCGGATACCAGCGCCGGTCTTCAACAAATGACCGCGGCGTTACCTCAAGCCGAAGCTGGCCGAATGACGGCAGGAGAACACACAAACACATACACAGACACTAGCTGAGCCGGCTCAACTAAGTGGAGACGTCAGGGCTACCGTCAAGGACGACGTCAAGGTCAAACGCACTTGCACCAATTCTATATCGACGACATTGTCAGCAACAACGTCAATGGGAAACAAAAAAGAACTACAGGAAACTAGTTAGACATCTAGGCTCTAGTTAGGATAACAAATTCTAGCTTATTTCGAACTTAAGTCGCAGTATACTTAAGTCCAGTACAACTTAACTTAAGTTAAATCAGGTTAAAAATATGAATAATCATGTTCACCTAATTTAGGGAAAATACAGAAGTTATTAAATATAAAATGATTTAAGTCAACTTAAGCAGGTTAACTTAACTTAACCCAACTTAACCTAAAGAATACGATTATTTTATTGCATAACCTAATTTCGGTTATAATTCCAACCATACCTAACCTATTTTAGTTTACCAAATCTATTTTAACTTAATTTAAGTTACATTAACATTAAACTAACTTTATTAATTAATTGATGAAGGTAATGTTAAGCTTTTCAGTTTAAGTTGAGTTAACTATTCTTAAGTAAGACTTAAATCATTTTGATCTTATTTATTTGAGGTTTATTTTATATATACCAAATTAAGCCGCCGGCAACTATATAATGCTTAAGTCATCTTTCCCAACTTATCCTAAATTTACAAGACTGTTATCCAAACTGACTTAAGTCACTTGAAACGCCTAAAGTTATTTCATATGACTTAGTCATTTGAAATTACAAAAGTCACCTAAAGATGCTAGAATCACCTGGTGTTGGTCATCTAAATGACTTAAAGTGTCCTGCCGAAACGACAAATAAAGTCAGCTAAACATATATTGTTCGCCCAAAATGATTTAAGTCATCTAAGATGACTTAAAAATCCTAAAGCGTCTTATGTCATCTGACATCACCTAAAATTACTTACGTCCCCTGTAATGATCCACGCTGACCCAAGATGGCTTAAGTCTCCTAAAACGACTTAAAACATCTAACATAACCTATAATGATTAAAGTCACCTAAATAGACTTAAGTCACCTAAAATGACCCAATACGACTTAACTCTCCTAAAATGACTTAAGTCATCTAACATAACCTAAAATGACTAAAGTCACCTAAATTGACTTAAGTTACCTAAAATGTCTTAAATGGACCTACATGACTTAAGTCTCTTAAATAGACTTAAGCCATGTAACATCTCATAAAATAGCTTAAGTCACCTAAAATGATCCAATATAACTTAAGTTTCCCAAAACGACTTGAATCATCTAACATAACCTAAAATGACTAAAGTCACCTAAATTGACTTAAGTTACCTAACATGAATTAAATGGCCCTACATGACTTAAGTTTCCGAAAACGACTTAAGTCATCTAACATAACCTAAAATGACTAAAGAGACTTAAGTTACCTAAAATAACTTAAAGGGCTCTACATGACTTAAGTCTAATAAATCGGCTTAAGTCATGTGACCTCTCCTAAAATAGCTTAAGTCACCTAAAATGATCCAATATGACTTAAGTCTCCTAAAACGATATAAATTATCTAACATCACCTAAAATGGCTTAAGGCTGCTAAATCGACTTAAGTCACCGAAATTCACCTAAAATGACTTAAGTACTCTAAAATGACCTAAAATCACCTTGAAGCTTATTAAATTATAAAATTAAATTAAATATAACCTGACTTAACTTAACCCCGAACATAACCATGTAAAATTAGGAACTGGCTTAAGTAGACTTGCGTAACAAACCAATCGAATCTCTTATTTTCTCAAGAAATCGTGCAATTTGTAAAGCAACAAGTAGAAATCAAGTAGAAAATGTAACCCCAAGACGCCTTATTAGTATTAGAACAAGAAAATTGATGAAAAGACACCCTTTAAACATTCACAAAAAGACGACTTAACCTAAAACTTAACCTAAAAACCTAAAATCGCGAAAAGATGTTAAACAAGATGCTTTGCTATTTGCGTGTAAATGTATTCATTGCCCTCAAGCTGTTCTTCTTGCGTTCTGTACTTTTCTTTTGTACATTGAACCTATTTTAAGAGTTATTAATTATGCAGTTAATTGAGAATTAACGGTGCTTTATCGCTCCGATGTGTCCAATCGGAGGTTATGTTTAGGTTTAACAGAGTATTTGTTAATTTTATTAGATTATTATCAAATGACGCGATGTTTTTATTGTTAAGAGCGCGTACGCTGTTTGATGTGCATTGAGAATGATGACTGTTATTATCAGTTGTCAAATTTATTGATATCATTACGATGATGAAGGAAGCATTACATTTTTTTTTACATTTAACCAACGCTACCAATATATAGACATGTAGACTGTTTACGTAGATGTTTATGTTGAATTGCTCTTGTTTAAACCTTTGTTTAAACTTTAGAGATTTTTATTTAGTGTAGCTGAAGAGCTAACATAAAATACACTGTTTATTAACTAATGCAAGAGATGTGTTTGTCAATTAGTTATCCTATATTTTTAATCGTTTTCAGATATTTGTTCAGATATCTGCAATTTTGTAGATGTGTTTTAGAGAAATTTTGTAGGAAATGTAATTTTGACTGCTTGTAATTTCTTTAATTTTGGACATAATTCGTTGAGTTATTCTTTAAGTTATAGAGAATTTATCTGGCTTTCGTCTAAGATTGATAAACACGTATTGTTACTAATACTTTCCGTATCGTATTGAAAAATTGAAAATGGTGCACATTTTTGGTAAGTAGTTGTGAGTGGACATGTTGGCATTTTAACATGCTATAACTTTCTGGAATTTTAACATAGAAATGTAGGCTTTTCTTGAAACTTCTAGAGAATTTAACTGGCTATCGTTTAATGATAATAACATTCCGTAAAAGTAAGTAAGTTCTCGCGTATAAACAATATTAATGTAACTATTAGTATTTTCAAATTCGCCTTCGACATTTTATTTTTGAAAATGAATGTTTGACTAGCTGTAACTTTTTAAATATTCGGCGTAATTTAATGTTTCATCAATGTGTATTTGTATAATTATGATATCCATGGTTATAATGTTCAAACTTGCGTCCATGACAACTTGAAATGAAATGGTAGTCAATGATAAGAGAAAATAATTCTTTAAGTTATAGAGAATTTATCTGGCTTTCGTCTAAGGTTGATAAACTCGTATTGTTACTAATACTTTCCGTATCGTATTGAAAAATTGAAAATGGTGCACATTTTTGGTAAGTAGTTGTGAGTGGACATGTTGGCATTTTAACATGCTATAACTTTCTGGAATTTTAACATAGAAATGTAGGCTTTTCTTGAAACTTCTAGAGAATTTAACTGGCTATCGTTTAATGATAATAACATTCCGTAAAAGTAAGTAAGTTCTCGCGTATAAACAATATTAATGTAACTATTAGTATTTTCAAATTCGCCTTCGACATTTTATTTTTGAAAATGAATGTTTGACTAGCTGTAACTTTTTAAATATTCGGCGTAATTTAATGTTTCATCAATGTATATCTGTATAATTATGATATCTATGGTTATAATGTTCAAACTTGCGTCCATGACAACTTGAAATGAAACTTGAAATAATCAATGATAAGAGAAAATAAGAATTTAATGAAGCCTGTCAGGTTCAATATGTCTCGCGTTGTAACACAAATATTTGTACAGCGCCGCCATTAATTTAGAATAAATAAGACACACAAATATTAATGTAAGCATTGTAAAATGCTTCGATTGAGCCAATTATCGTTTGTACGAGCACAGAAACATCAGATAAGGGGGCGTTTTTCTCCACGCAGTTTGGGAACTGAGATGGTTAATGATGTGCCCACACTTGTACGACACGATGATATACGAAATTTTGTCTTTTACATTTTTCGTCCTATGTGGATTGTAAGTATACTATTTTTCTTTGGATTTCATTCATGTTCTTACCTGCTACTACAATAGGTGACAGTACCGGCAATGAAACAAGGTTGAATCTTTCCAATCTTCCTCTACAATCATTTCAAACTCTGCCCTCTGTCAGCTCACTTACGTTAGTCGTCATATCTTACATTCCTCTCTTCAACCTCCCCTCTTCTACCCTTCCATTTTTACCAAATTGTCTTACAAGGAGAGTGTCTCAATTGTCCAACACGGAATTGAATGAAATTTTTAGTACGTATAGTAGATATATAGAAATAAATTATGTTAACGGGATTTTATGCAGTTTTGAACCGTTTGTTCAGAAAAATTCAAAGTTTGGTATATATTTCTTGAACAGCAACGTATGAGTAACGTGGTGTACTCAATTGCGCGCCAAGTGAATATGCTACGTTACTCATACGGCGAATGTTACTGTTAAACCAATATATACCAAACTTCAATTTTGTAGATATTTTTTCGAGAAATTATGTAAAAATGAAACTTTGACTACTTATAATTTCTTTAATTTCGGACATAATTTGTTGTTTTCTTCTTTAAATTATAGAGAATTTATCGGGCTTTCGTCTAAGTTTGATAAATTCGTATTGTTATTAATACACTTCATATCGTTATTAAAAATTGAGAATGGTGCACATTTTTGATAAGTAGTTGCGAGTGAACATGTTGGCGTTTTAACATACTATAACTTTCTGTAATTTTATGATAGATATTTAGATTCTGCTTTAAATTATAGATAATTTAACTGGCTATCGACTAATGTTAATAAAATTTTGCAATAGTTAGTAATTTTCTGCGTATAACAATATTAATGCAATTAATGAATTTTTAAATTCGACTTCGACATTTTATTTATACATATAGGAACACGTGAGCAACGTGGTGTACTCTATTGCGCGCCAAGGTCGGTCTACATGTTGGCATGTTGGTGAGTATGCCACGTTACTCATACGGCGAATGATGCTGTTAAAGCAACATATACCAAACTTTGAATTTTTTTTGTGGCAAACGGCTTACAACGTCATAAAAACCCGTTAACCCAATTTATGTCTATATATGTACTACACAAACAAAAAATTTCATTCAATTCCGTGTTGGACAATTGAGACACTCTCCTGGTTAATACATCACGATCCTATAATGAATATTTATCGATTCTTCCTGAATCTTGAAGAATTTTACACATTAGTCTTCATCAATCTTACAGAATAAATTATAATATTATTATTTTATCTATTTCCAGTTCTTCCTGATGATTGGTATGTTAATCAGTTCGTATTTAGTCCTATATTCTCTTCTCTTCAAGGATCACTATAGTAATACGGATTCAATTTTGTATTACCTCTTCGAGTTGCACTATTTCGTGGATGTTCTTTTCGGTATTCTGCATAGGTATATAATCACTATATTCCATATTATTAACTCTACGCTTGGCAGATTTGTAACTAGCACTCTGTGACATCTCGAGAGTAAAATTGCCTATGAATTTGGCGCATTCTATGCACGCCTAGAACGCCCATATTTATTAAAGCATAAATAACTCCTGTGAAGTTAGTAAAAAATGTCTGAATTTTTTTTATTAAAGATGCCCATAAGAAAAAAGTAAAAAAGGGGTACACTCGATTCTCTTCTCCTTTACATATGTTATTTAAAGGACCCAAATGAGTACAAATGCGCGAGCCATTTTTTTGACTCGGTGCAAGTGCCCTAAAATGACTATTAAAATTTGAAATTTTCAATAGGTCCGTCCATAAAAGGACATATGCACTCCATTTTATCCGAAACTAGATGAGGGCGCCTCAAGATGTTCCAACAAAAATTGTCGCAAATTCAGAGAGGAATGTGCTGAGAAAAAACAAAATATAATAACAAAATCAATTAACCTAACCTAACCTAATCTAAGCCAAACCTCTTAACATGAAAATTTCAAAAAATATATTTTTTAAGACACTGGAAAGATTTACATCGAACCAAACATCATCAACCTCGAACGAATGCAGATATCATGGTGAGAATCCTCACAATCCTGCCTTATTATGAATTGTATCTTGTTATCAATCATCGTCAATCGTTAATGCAAGATTATTTCAGAATTAAAGTCATGTTTCGCTATGTAAGTTGACTTCAATTCTTTTAATATCATTTCTATTTGTTATTATTTTGAATAATATTGCCAATAAATTATTATTTTTTAATATTTAATACTTACCTTTTAGATACTTGTTATCAAAAATACATTTTACCCAAGGGTCTATGTTCCTCGCAAATTCTACTTGGTGCTTTTATTGAAAAATTATGTGCTTGGAACCTTGATATTATTTCTGGGCTTTGCAACATTTTGGTTTCTGTACTTGTTTATATCGAAGGACTCTAAAGAAGATAACGATATTATCAGACAAATGAAATTTGATCGGGAGTCTCCTGGAAAATGGTTCTCTTTTTGTCTGATACTTTCAATGCATTGCCTTACACAGAATTTGAATTGTAAGTGATTTATATGTTATATATTGAATTTGGTAATTTTAGTGTGAAGTTTGAATTACATATTTGAGAGAAAGTACTTACAAGGAGAGGTTCACACTGTGTCCGCTGGGATTTTAATGAAAGTTGGTAGACATGTAGAATAGACCTAACAACAATACCTGTTAAAGCGAGACGACGCACTATCCAGGCATTATCCTTTAAAAGGAGTTTGAAAATATACATTCCAGTTTATATAACTTACCGGTGATAGTCCTGTGAACAGCCGGTGTGGCTAGGTTGGTAGAGTCTCAGCTTGCGAAGCTCAAAATCACTTCACACATGTCTCTCAAAAAATACACCGCGCAATTAGAGTATTATATCCTCTGATTGCTCCAAACAGGCCCCTGAATCTAGACCTCAGAAAGAAAATCTACAACACAATGTAGAACCAATTGAAATCTATATATACAGATAAAAAAATATCAGATGAAAAGATGCTTCGACCTTTCAATTCACAACAGCCGGTACACGACTGATATAATTACAAATGCACAATTATTTTATCGTGGTAGAAAAATTGAACATAGACCGACCTTCCAAAAACTTGGAATATTATAATTCACACACCTGTGAACTAGGTTATATGTAGGTTAAGTTGCGCAATTATCGATAGCAAACAGCGTGTTGTTGTAAGCAAATAATCTGCACCACAAATTCTAACACAGTATTAAAAACTTAACTATTGCATTGCAAAACACATCCAAATCTGATTGTGAGTCTATATGGCAGGGTTTTCAGATTAGACGCCATTATATTATTGAAAATATACATATCTAGTTATTATATAATTGTTTATGTATATATGCTTATTGTATTATTTTGTTAATATTAATAAATCTATTCATCCAGCCACGTGGCACAGTGACCATGAGGTCCCGGGTTCGATTCTCGGTGGGGACGCATTGTAAAGTGAATTCTTCTTCTTATCAATAGTATTAGCCTCTAATATGACTAATTACATTGAAAAAGAATTGAATAGAGCTAATGGGCAATGATAGTCGACGCTCGGTAGACTCAAACAAAAAAATCTGTTCAAAACTCAAAAAAAAACTCAGCTTGCGAAGCTGGTGGTCCGGGTGCCCGCACATTTTGAAACTTTTTTTATTCGATTGTTAAATATTTTTAAAATTAAGCAGATGATTTCAAATTACAATTACTATTTATTCGATAGCAATATTTTCACAATATAATGGATGATACATATTATATAAACAACCCATATATTTTCTCACATATATTTTCCTTGTTGATTCGTTTACGAATTCACTATAAATCAATTGTGATATACCTCTGATTAAATAAATAAATGCAGCCTTCGAAATTGTGCCATGTAGGAATTAAACAATTTTTTTGTTTTAACGGGACATAACAGCTTCGCAAGCGGAGACAAAAGAGGTGGGCCGATATCCCGAAGGTCGCCGGTTCAAACCCGGTCGGGGGCTTCAAATTTTCTCTTTCCATGTTAAATTTCAATTTTCATTTATTAATTTCTTAGTAAAATTCATTAATTGTGTACTAAATGATTACATGTTCTTCTTTGATATGTCAATGCTAGCTAGTCGGGGGTCGTGCAGATAAGACTGTATGCTAGCAATTGTGTAAATGAGTTAAGAAAAATCATTACTAAGTACTTGTTCTCAAATATGTAAGTGATTTATTTCATTTTGATTTTACATTTTTCATTTGAGTTTTGTTACCTTAAATCCGAAAATTTGTCGGTTTAGAGTTATAAGAATCTCAATTATTCCAAAATATTTCAATTCTATTGAAAAGTACTAAAGAACAGCTTCAAAATTGCATTTTTAACCGAACAGGGGCAAGTGCATTAAGGGAGTTAATTACGCGCTTCTAAAGTGTTTAATAAAGAATCAAATATTTCGGAGATAATCTCGAATAAATCACAAATATTTGTAGATCACTGGTGGCCCGAAAACACATGGGTTGTCGTGACTGTATTTGTGCTGATTTTGGCTGGTTTCTATCTCGTTACGATGCTACTCTTTGGTAGCATTTTAAATTACACCACCTATCAGACGTACTTTAGTAAGAAGCACTATGCGCAAATCTCCAAAGTGAACGCATTCATCCAGCGATGGGAATGCAACGAGACTTTGCGCAAGAAAATCCGCGACCAATACACTCTACAGTGGCGGTGCTCAGAGGGTTCAGATTTTAATTTGCCTTTGTTTGGAAGGTTGCCAACTCCTCTTCAGGTTCGTAAGGTGGTAAATCTATGAATAGTTAGGTGCAACCAGAGACATCTTGTGAGCATTCTTGGAAGAGTCTCCTTGGTAGTCTCATCCTGGAAAGTCCCTGGGAAGTAACTATGACTACTTAAAAGAGACTCTTTTGTATTCATGGACATTCCCGAGGAACTTCTAAAGTGGTTTATACCAGTCTAGATCGGATCCAGCGATATTAATTACTTCCACTATGCTTTATCCTGGGAAGTTCCCGGGAAGTAATTATTACTACTTGGAAGAGACTCTTTGGTATTCATGGGCATTCCCGAGAAACTTCTAAAGTGGTTTATACCAGTCTAGATCAGATTCAGGGACATTAATTACCTCCAAAAATCTGATTTTTGACTTCCACTATGGCTTATCCTGGGAAATCCCCGGGAAGTAACTATGACTAGTTGGAAGAGTCTTCTTGCTATTCATGGTTATTCCCGAGGAACTTCTAAAGTGGTTTATATCAATCTAAATCAGATTCAGGGACATTACCTCCAGAAATCTGATTTCTGACTTTCGCTATGCATTATCCTGGGAAGTAACTATGATTACTTGGAAGAGACTCTTTGGTATTCATGGTCATTCCCGGCGGACTTCTAAAGCGGTTTGTGCCAGTCTATACTAGGTCAGAGCCAGGCACTTTGATAACCAATTGTGTCACATCTTGAGAAGTCTTTGGGAACTGACTATGACTACTTGAAAGAGTCTCCAGGGTATTTATAGTTATTTCCGGGAAACTTCTAAAGTGATTTATACCAGTCTAAATCAGGTCCAGGGACATTAATTACCTCCAGAAATCTGATTTCTGACTTCCACTACTCCTTATCCTGAGAAGTAACTATGACTACTTGGAAGAGACTCTTTGGTATTCATGGACATTCCCGAGGAAGTTCTAAATTGCTTTATACCACTTTAGATCAGATCCAGGCACTTTGATGACCAAATATCCCATATCCTGAGAAGACCTTGGGAACTGACTGTGACTACTTGGAAGAGTCTTCAAGGTATTCATAGTTATTTCCGGACAACTTCTAAAGTGGTTTATACCAGTCTAAATCAAATCCAGGGACATTAATTACCTCCAGAAATCTGATTTTTGTCTTCCACTACTCCTTATCCTGAGAAGTAACTATGACTACTTGGAAGAGACTCTTTGGTATTCATGGACATTCCCGAGGAAGTTCTAAAGTGCTTTATACCACTCTATATCAGATCCAGGCACTTTGATGACCAAATATGCCATATCCTAATAAGTCCTTCAGAACTGACTATGACTACTTGGAAGAGTCTCCATGGTATTCGTGGTTATTCCCGGGGAACTTCTAAAGTGGTTTATACCAGTCTAGATCAGATCCAGGAACCTTAATTACCTTCAGAAATTTGATTTTTGACTTCTACTATGACTTATCCTGGGAAGTCCTTTGGAACTGACTATGACTACGTAGAAAAGTCTCCATGGTATTCATGGTTATTCCCGGGGAACTTCTAAAGAGGTTTATACCAGTATAGATCAGATCCAGGGACCTTAATTATCTTCAGAAATCATATTTGAGGCTTCAACTATGCCTTATCTTATATAAGATAGAGAAAGTAATGTTTGTAACATGTTATTAGAAAGAACTAACACTGGATATCTTTTGGGATGCTCTGAGACACTCTCATATTTTCTCCGTCACGTCATTTCTTCGTAAGCGACTGATCTCAGGCGTTATGCAAGAAGTGTTTATACTCGCTGGAGAATATCTCTATAGAAGTGGCGATCTGAAGAGCAAAATGTATTATATTGTCAACGGAGACATTCAGGTGATGCAGGATGACGTGATTTTGGTCACATTTTCAGCGGGGACACTTATTGGCGAACTATCCTGCGTATTGGTGACAGTGAGTGATGTGGAGGTGGTTTGTGCTACTGATTGTACGGTACACATTCTTGACTTTGTTGGTGCACATCGATTTGGTAGTAGAATATCCAAAGATAATTTAGGCAGCATCACAGCGCGTCTTGCTCGCACCAAGAGGTTAAGGAAATTAAAGGAACATATTTTAAGGTAAGTGTAAGTGTACCTGTAGCTGAAACAGGAGAAGTTTGATTTAGTCCTTGGTATACCAAGGTGAGAGGTTTTCCTGGGAGGGGAGTGGAGCGATTGATAGGGAGATGCCTTTCGAACCTGTCCGGACATGATAATGTTTCAAGTGGGACCAGAAGGAACATTATCACGCATGGGATCAGGTACCCATTGAGACCTTACCGAAGTACTGTACTCAGGGGTTTTCCTGGAGATATTACCGAACCCAGGATTCCCTCTGGGGTATTACCGGATATCCCTTTTAAGATGAGAGAGGCCATCTGAGTAATGAGCAAACATGGGAGGTCCCATTTTGGTCATTACCAGGCATAGGGAATCCACAAGGGACCTTATTAAACGCGGAGCTTCCTTGTGGTACCTTACTAAAAAGGAAGGATTCCCTTAGGAACATTGCCACAGTGGTTCTCATGAGACCTTACTAAAAGTAATGATCTCCTTGAAGTCTTACCATACATGGGGGAATCTACAAAAGTTTATAAATAGAGAATGCAGCTAACAAGAGTAGTTTTCTCCCTTCTTAATTCATACCATCTTTAGCGAAACAATAAGAACAGTTGACGACATGTTCGCCTTTCGAAGACACTGGAGAACCCTAGAAGCCCTTTTCATGAAGGAAGACGAGCAAAACCTCTATGCAGTACTGGCAAAAGACGTTGATGGTAGATTCACACATGAATTCCTAGATTCTTACACTATCAACAATGAGTGGGAATTGCAAAAGGACTCCATATGTCTAAACCAACACTTCCCTTACGTCATAGACCCGAAATCTAGCCTCAGGCATATCTTCCACTGGATATTTCAGGCTGCTGTGGCCCTCAATGTAAGTTTCTTTGAAAGAATTACATCAAGATTACCTCAAGTCCATCCCATTGATCGCATTGATCTAATATAGCTAGTACTAATGCCATATTATATTGGAGTCACTCGTCGAATTCCTGGGGAAGCCTACGTGATATTCTTCCTCTTGGATCTGATCTACTGGTTCGAACTGTATCTTCGCTCAACGAGTTTCGTTCAACACAATCATTACAACATCAAGCGGTTGAGCTTTATTGTGAAGATGAACATGAAACAGGCTTCCTACATGTGTTTCTTAGTTGCCTGCCTTCCATTGAATTACATTTTAATTATTACACCATTGTAAGTTACTTTAATCTTACTTGGATCAAGGTCGGTCTATTCCAAGTTGATCCTAACTTTATCTAGCCTGATATTCGCTTCCCAAAGCTTCCCAAGTCTGTGTAGTTGAATTCAGACCTCCGACGTCGTCAGATTAGATCAGATTAGAATGTGAAAATGGGGATCCTAGGGAGACCTTGACTTAATCCACTGACTTAATCACCTGGGCCATTCCCTAACTTAACATGTTTCAAACTTTTAGTGAACTGGCTGCAGCATTGATCAGATTAAACCGGCTCCTAATATCCTACAAGCTATTCTATTCCTTTCGCCGATGGAAGGAGTACTCACACCTCGTGACCTATCACTTGTACATCAAGTTGATCTGTGCTACCATTGTAGTAACGCACCTCTTTGCCTGCCTTGTGATCTTCTACGTGCACATCACTGGACGTGATTTGACCATAGGACGCTTCAAGATCGATTCCCATGACTACACCATGGCGTTCTATGTAGTATACGGGTTCTGGATGCGCATCAAATTTTTCAATGTTGAATTTGATGAAGTACACCGATACTTAGTGGCCATCATCATCTCAATGTGCGGCTTCTTCACTCTGATCTATACGATCTGTGAGTCAATTAGCCTGAAGAGGTATCTGATCGGCGTCGGGGATTCCCGGGCAAAGTCTAGGAAGG
This sequence comes from Mimaenictus wilsoni, assembly GCA_027575185.1. NCBI lineage: Eukaryota > Metazoa > Arthropoda > Insecta > Coleoptera > Staphylinidae > Mimaenictus > Mimaenictus wilsoni. Next base: position 23,495 of record JAODAC010038241.1, read on the forward strand.
TCCCACTTGGTGATACTACAACCTTAAGCAACCTTCCCGTTTCCATAAGACAGGAGATGATTACGGAAAAATTCACCCTGATGTTGACCAACTATGAGTTCTTTCGGGAATGGAACGTCTATATGATGAGGTATCTGATGAAACTATGTGTCAGTGCCAGTTACCCGCCGAGGACAGTGATCATTAAGAGAAAAATGTGGTCGGAATATATGTTCATCATTTACAAAGGGTTTGATTCCACTTGGCTTCTCTAGTCCATTCAACTTAATCAAGGTTTAATTTCAGATACTGCGAGATATCTGTTGATGTCAATGGAACTATTCTTGCGGGCAAGGGCTATATGATGGGGACTAGTGAAATGTTCGGGATACTTGAAACTGTTATGGATATTCCGAGCCTTGTCACTGTTGTTTCTGTCACGGACGTCAATATACTCTTGATTGAGAAGATGAAGTTTCGAAATTTATTGGCTATCTTTGGAATGACTTACCTTCTAGGTACCATACAATTTTGTACGTTTTTACCTTCAGAAATTATCTTGTAATATCTCCCAGACAAATTCACAGCAACGACGGTCATGGATCTGGAAACCTATTGGCTCCTCAACGTAAAGTCAAGAGCTTTCATTCCGACCTTTGATGACCTGAAGCCCTCGAAGAATCCAAAGAAGCCAGGCCGCGTGTGCAGCTTAGTCCCGACTGTAAACCCCAATGGACATCTCTATTTTTACTGGGAGTTTGTCAAGAGCATTGTGGTCATGTTTCAAATGCTCATTATCTACTTTGGATTCAATATCATGTTCCCTTACACGGTAACAATAATAACCTAACATACTAGTAAGGTAAAAACTTTGATCCTTTCAGAAAACCTTACAAGTTTATCAACACATCCTTGACTTATACGGCCTTGCAGACATGATCGTCCGGACTCATGTGCAATTTTACAATGAACATGGTATCCTGGTAACTGATGCCTACTGTACATTCGTGCATTACTGTAAGACCAATATGGTATTGGATCTTTGGTGTATCATCCCATTTCATATCCTAAAGTTGGATATCATTTTCTTTGACCGGAAACGACATTTCCTTGGTTATCACTATCTAATACTATTTAGTAGAATTTTCCAGGTCTATAGACTGCATTGTTTTATATATCATTTGGGAAGGATCAGAGGGATTAGGAACATTTCCAAAATTCAACTGGGTGTTAAGATGGTAAATCTCCTCTTGGTATATGCAGTGATTACAATCTGCTTTGTGTGCATCTTTGGTCATCGCTTATGCGATATCGATGAGGAAACATTTCAAGTGGATTGCCAGAAGTCCCCAGGAATGTTATTATATCATAAGTTGTCTGATATAGAAGAAGGTACTGTAACACTCTATGACCTCCTAAAGATGTTGTCCTTCCTACCACTCTCTATACTCACTGGACAATCGACCCCAATCCTGTGGGTATTCAACCGTCAGGACTTCCCAATCCTCTGCATCTTCATATTGGTCATAGTCATATTCTGGATCTATGCCTGCACTGAAATGGTTCATCTACTCGTCCCCTCATTACAAGTCCTTCGGGCACTGTTGGACTACAGCTCTTTACAAGTCTTAGACCTATTCGCCACAAAGGAGTATGTCGACCTGGACCTGACACAAGAGGTGATCGCCGAGAAGGACTTTCAATTTAAGCGATCCCAGAAGCATGAGTTTTATTCCAAGGATTACCTACCCTATTTTAAGAATACTACCATCTCCCAACAGAACCTGGAGGAGTACATGACAACCTTAATGAATGTCAAGTATTTTCATAGTGATCCTCTGTTCTGCTCCAGGATTCTGCATAAGTTGTCCCTGATCCATGTGAAGGCAGGCACTATAATCATGCAGACTAATGACGTACAGGGGAAGTTCTACATCGTGCATCGAGGTCTGGTGGACATTCAGATGGCTAAAGACGTCTTAGCCCAACTCGGACCTGGTTCGACTTTTGGATGTTTACAATTGCGAGGCTTGGATCGTCAGACAATTCAAGCGACTGCTTCGGAGAATGCAACACTACTTGTTTGTGATTCATGGTCTTTCAACAAAATAGTTAGGGAGTACCCTAATATTAATCGACTTTTCAAGATAGCACGTCTTCAAAATAGCCAGTACGAGACTGAGAAAACAAAAGTTGAACCCGCAAAGAAGGGTGCCTTTTTGGCCTTGTGGGAAATATGGCAGAATATGCTCAACAAGGCCTTCGGATTTCTCAGGCGAGAGGGACAATTCTGGTTCCATTTTGTCGCTTGGTCTATGTGTGTCATTATGAAGTTGATCGTTACCAGTGTTGGTCATCCTGAGTTTTCATCTTTAACCTATATAATTGTAAGTAGGTAGTTTTTATTGAGGGTCCTCGTTCCATATGAAACTTAATCATGCCTTTCCATGAAACTCCAGTTTTCCGTTTTCAATCTTTCCCCATTTGGGAATACCCTCAATGGATCGTCTGTTTCCTCTACACTTCGATTCTACCACCGACACTATGAGTCTGTGGGGTTCTCGCACCTTGAAAACTTGCTTGAAGTTGCAATGTTCTCAAATGAGCCCTGTGAGCTCCCTCAGATGAATCTTGCTTGGATCTTGTTAAGAAAATTTCCCTGTGCTGTCATTCCCTAGTTCCCTTGGATCCATTGTTCTTGCCATTCTGCATCTGTTTGAACTTGAATGGTAGACACAGATATCCCACAGGGCTCAGGACCAATGAGTTCATTCCCCGTTACCCTTTTAGCTATTTCTGAGTATCAGAACGCTGGCAAACTCTGATACTCAAAAATGTTCACATTCGTAGGTACCGTAATGAGTTTCACTGTCTTTGAAACACCATAAATCTAAATAATTCTACGTAATTTGCCATCTCCACATTCGATTATTTCCAGTACCTTTGATAGCCACCTCAGTGCCCCAATATTATTATGTAAGAAGTCCTACTTTAAATGGACCTGGGACATTCTTGTCCAATTTCGAGTAAACCTAGAAATTCAAAACCAGCTGAACCCACACCGGTTCTATAGCACTGATGGTTAACCAAACATCAAACCTTCGACTGACCCACAATCGGAATTAACGGAATGTTGAGGGATACCTCTCACGAGTCAATATGATCCACGTCTTCCTCCAAGGGTTCCCTAGTTCCTTATGGGGAACATTGGACCCACGGCTAAAAAGGTTCACCAACCCTGTTAGTAGGAACAGTGAAGGGGCTAAACCTTTAACTAAGCCAATGATCAGATGACCCTCAAAACGACAAAAAACCACGTCCTAAAAGTTTTGGACTTGGTTCCAAAGATCTCATAATAACACCTACAAATCTTAGCCCATCCTTTCTTCAAATTGACAAGCTTTAATCTCCTTCCAGTTCTATGGTCTTGACGTAATATTCATAGCAAGATTTATATTAGTTACCTCTTTGGAAAGAAAAAGAAAACTCAAATTAATATACCGCCATACTCTATGGATTGACATCATTTCCTGTATTCCAATGGAACTAATCCTAATCATCTTCATAAACAAACCACTAATTCAATTAGGAATCACCACCAGGCTCCTCAGACTACTTTCAGTCTGCGAGCACTATAATATCAGACGCGGGGGAATACATCGGAATCGATTTCTCAGCATAATTTACGTCAGTTACGTAACTATGTTCTACATTTTATTCATTTCAATGATCTGGTAAGTACCAAGGAAGACATCTTTCCATGGGACCTAGGCTATATGACATCATCTCACAGGATACTCTCAGGGGCATGTCGAGAAAGAAATGATAAGTACTTTTGCGCTTATTACGATTTTGGACCTAACCAAACTATCGCTGTTAAGTACTTGGAAGACTGGACTGAAATCGAAACCCATTCCATATTGTTTGGTATCAATTTATTGACACGTGGCACTTTGGACCGCATTGGGCCTGTAGGATATAGAAACATTGTATTCTACTCCTGGGCTTATTTGTCTTCCATCGGATGTACTTTCTTAGTTTATTCGATATTCTTCGGTATATTCTATCGATCATACCTAGATCATGGGTGGTTCTTCTGTCGGATCGAGGACCTGATTAACCAGTTAAGGGTAAGAATCATTCCCGGACCTTGGTATCTGATGAAACTAGATTTATGTGTGGAATGTTTAGAGGAGACAGGTATCGCCAGATCTCCTAAAGAAAATTGCTCGAAACTGTGAGACCCAATGGGTAAAATACAAAGGTGAGTTGATCCCAGGAACAATCTCTACTGCTCCGCACTATTTGTCTGAGAAGATCATCGGGGAAAGCTATGGGAAAACGATTTTGAAGCATGGGTTCTTTCATGATACCCACAAGGACTTTCTCCGTCAGCTATACAGATATGCGGATCGATGGGTACTAATCCCATCACAGGTGATTGTTCATCAGGGAGAAGTAGATATGTGTAAGTTTCATTTAGGGGTAGTCGGGGATACGAAGGGGGAGGAGAATATTGAAGGTTGAAGTAACTCTTCGTATAGGTATGTACTTTATTCGTGATGGGGAAGTTGAAGGAAAGATATCAGACGACGGCCAAGTTACAAGATTTTTATTGACCCAAGATGATGCCTTCGGGGAGCTGTGTGGACTTTTTGGCCAACCACATATTGGTACCTATACGAGTATTACATGTGTGGAGCTATTGGTTCTGAATAGGGAAAAGTGGATTCATTTGCTCGAATGGTTCCCAGCTTCGAAGGAAACGATATATGATTTTGCAAATAGTTTAAGGACAGTTATTGATATCAAACTGTTTAGGAGACTCTAAAATTTATTCCTGGTCAAATGTGTTGTTCTGATATTCAGTCAGCATATTATGCTAACATTAAAAAGATAATATGTGTTTTACATTGATTCTATATAATGTCCTTCGAAGAGTGGCAGTCAATCATTGCGCACAAAGAATAAACATCCGCATCAACAATTCTTAAACAGCATCCGTCGAAATCTTAATCGATCCGAGACAATAACATCCAAAAAATCGACACGGCGCGATCGTGACGCACGTGCTCCACAGCGAACAAAGAAATGGTCGCGTCAGCATTTCCACCGGTATTTATAGTCGACCATTTCCCAACAATCTTCAGTTTAGAGGGTGTGGACTGAAGGCGAGAGGAGAGGCTTATGACAGGAAGTGGCGGTATAACTGCATCCTGCTAACAAATATAGCAGCACCAGCTAGGCATGTCCAAAAAATATCGATATTGATAATTATCGATATATCGGTATATATATTCCAAATTTTGATATTTATCTATAATTTCATTTTCCATAATATTGATACATCGATATCGTAATTTTTGATATCGTTTTGACTTTTGACATTTTTACATGACATGTCATTGATGTAACTGCCATCTGCATAACATGATTTAAAATTAAACCAACCACTGTTGGACGGTGAATTCTAGCAAAGACTCATAGGGGTCGCTAGTGGGCAGATTATTATAAATATTGATATTTATAGCGAATTTTTCACAAAATCGAAAATTAGTTAATGCAATAACACAATATAACATGAAAATTTAAAATCAATAACATAAATATCGACTATTACTTGATATAAATATCAATCTTTCTTTCATTTATCAAATACACGAAAATATAAATTATTCTAAGTTTGGACATTATTATTCTTATAACTAATATGGGCTAGTAACAGCCCTGTAGCCGCTGCATGAGTTCGAGACTCCAAGTAAATTAATGATCACTGTAGATTGTTGGGAATTGTAATTAGTTATGAGACTCATTTACAGATGTGATCGATAATGATAATATCGATATTTTCAAGACGATATTTCGATATTGTTATAATATTTCGATATGATATTTCGAAAAATTGGAAATATAGATTTCGGCAAATATCGATATTTCATCATCGTCTGGCATGCCTAGCACCAGCGTGTATCGAAAACGCGAAGATGGCCGAATCAGACGAAAATTACCGATGGTCGTAATCTATGGATTCTAACCTCTTCATTCCAATGTCAACAGTGTGATCATGTAATTCTTGCAATTCATGTATATCTGTAGTATTGTGGCGTGATACTTTCCTCTAGCGTATTATTCATGTTACTAGTGCAGTGCTAACGACTGTGTTATGTTGGCAGTGACATAAAACATTGTAAAACTTTAATAGTGTTATCCGGCAAAGTAAAATTAGATTGATTAAATACCCTAACAATAAGTTTACATGTGCGATAATAAATCTTTGTTGTTACAATTTTAGTTGTAATGTTCACCATCTTCTGTAGCCAGCTTAGTCTTCGAGTCCCATAAGGATCATAAAAGAAGAAATGGCAATACAGGTACAGTGCGGTACGCTGAATAGTCTCCTAAGGAGACCCGTGATATACACAAATTGGAAGTTTCATTGAGGTGAGGTAATATTACAATTATCAAGGATGAGCCATGACATCCCGCAGATTGATCTGTTGGATATTAGACACATACAATCCTTTTTGTTATGGTTACCATTTCAATTGAACTCTGAGAATCTGCGACGCTTGATCTAGGCTTTGTAGAGGGACCCTGTATTTTCATTGGAATGGTCTCCTCTCGAAGTCCCTAGAATTTTGTTCAATTTGTCTGGATCTTCGACATAAACTTCCTTTATCTTTTTCAATAATGACTATATCAGTCAGTGAGGTCTTGGAATGTTTATAGGTAATAGAATACCTACCTGGTATTATCTGTGAGGAGCTATTGATTCTGAAGCAAGCGAAATTGATTCATTTCCTCGACTGGTTCCGAGCTTTGAAGGAAACTATATGTGATGTCACAAATAGGTAGCAATAGATATCAATAGTTTACAATAGACAGCAATTGATATCAAATTATTTAGGAGACTGTAATCTTTATTCTATATCATGTTTCTGTATCAAGTCATGTCCCCAATTGAGTAAACCATAATATACTAACATTAACAGGATTAACTAACATTAAAAAGATAATATAAGTGTTTCAAATGGATCCAATATAATATCTTTCGAAGAGATCGAAGACTTCGAATCCCTTGGAGAACGTGTACTGGCCACTTCAACCCTCAACAAACTAGGAAGGCCCGGAATATTGATATTGACAATTTGTTGAGTATCAGACACATTCATAAGCAGAATCATATAGTAAGTGACACCTGTTCCATTCTTTCTGATACCGATGAGCACATTATCCTTGTTGGTTGTTTCAACAGCAAGGTCTCCATTTAGAAGTACATCGGAGGATCTGCGGAGCTTAATCAAGGCTTTGTAGAGGGACAATGTTGACTTCGGGTCATTCTCCTGCCTAGCCACGTTGTTAATCTTGTATTTGGAACCAACAGGAAGCCAAGTTGTCGGACCAGTGCTGAAACCTGCGTTTTTGCTTTCATCCCACTGGAATGGCGTCCTCTCGAAGTCCCTAGAGTTTTGCTCCCATTGGGCGGGATCCCCATCTTTCCCTTGAGGGTCGGTGCCTTCATCATAAGTGACTTCTCCGTTCTCCATCGCGATCTCTTCCCCCATATAAGTTACTGCTACTCCGGGGAGGAACATTTGCAACATGATCATGCTGTCACCACGCTCGAGACCATATCGGGAGACAAGGCGATGTTGATCATGATTTCCAAGCTAGAAAAAAAAGATAAGTCATAGAATGGCCGAGAGAGAAAAGTTGAGGTCCCTTGAGGAAAGATTTAAGTACTTACAACCCAATTATGAGTATGATCCTGAATTGTAGCTATCCAATCCTTGATCACTTTAGCTATATCCGCAGCATTCTTATCTCGGTTGACATCGGTGATGAACCTAAAGTTGAAGGAAAAATGAGCTCCTTTTTTCTTATCAGCATCCTGACTCTCATATAACTTCAGGATTTTATCTAGTGAGGAGTAGGACTCTGTCATCATAACCACAGTATCTCTTTCGGGATTGGCAGTATTGAACTGTTCCAATAAGGTGCGCCAGCTATAGACAACATCGAAGGTCAAATCCTGGTCTGTTTGATATTTAGCTTCTAAGTAACAACGATCGTTGGGACTGCAATTGGGATAGCCCGTTTTCTGTTCATCAGGGAACGTGTCATCTTCAACAAGGTTAGGTATCGTATCCACTCTAAATCCATCGACACCTTTGTTCATCCAAAACCTCAGGACCTCTGCGATTTCGTTTTTGACTTTATCATTACGGAAATTCAAATCGGGTTGTCCTTTATGGAACTGGTGAAGGTAATATTGAGAGTCCCCATCTGGTTTGGTCCAAGCAGATCCATGGAAGAAGCTAATCTGTTAAGAGATAATCAGATTGTGAGATGTTCGTGTAAACGTTTGCAAGTAATGAAATAATACCCAATTGTTTGGTGGTCCGGAAACCTTTCCGTCTTTCCAGATATAATAGTTCCTTTTATCATCTTCGTTCCTTAAAGCGGATTGAAACCATGGATGCAGATCACTGGTATGGTTTGGCACAAAGTCGAGGACGAGTCTCATGCCTAGTTCCTTCACCTTTGACGATAATTCATCAAAGTCCTTCATATCCCCAAACATGGAATGAATGCCAAGATAGTCCGAAATGTCATATCCAAGATCTTTCAATGGTGAGGGATAAATTGGTGACAGCCAAATGGCGGTGATGCCCAAAGATTTCAGATAGTCCAGTTTGCTGATGATTCCTTTGAGATCACCATCACCATTACCATCAGAATCCTATGATTCAAAAGTTAAAACCAAGTGGCAAGTTGGATATTTTGATATTACCTTGAAACTTCTAGGGTAAATTTGGTAGAAAACTGCATTTTTCCACCAGTTTGAGTCCCCAGCTCTTGGTTGAACGGTGCCGGTGCCGTTTATGGGTGTCCCAAGAGCGTGGCCCAGGAGCAAAAGACTCAAAAACGGCAAGAACCGCATGATGTTCTTGATGCTAACACATGAACTGAAGGTATGCTAGAAAATCAATACGGTGGACCATTTAAAAGCATGCTGATAAGGATGAGTTGAATGTTATCTTTGTCAAGTGGCTTATATCGCAGTTTATATCTATGATTTCTGGTAATTATTTCTCAGTTGCTTCGTTGGAAGTATTTTGTTTATCGTTTTAATCGTGGAATATACCGATATTTCTTCATAAAATGAGATTTTGTGTTATATAATATAGATTTAACCCAATTATTTTGATATTTATGATTTATTGATAATCAAAATTGCATGTGATAAGATATTATCGAGTATTTAGAAAAATATGACTAAACATTTCTAACCTTTAAATGTTTAGTCATGTTTTTACTTAGTATAATAAGTTTAGATATAGAAGCAGTAGGGTGGAGATGGGGGTGGATATGTAAACAAAATGTATACACAATTACAAAAATTACACATTTGCTGTACCTATTTCAGCATTTAGGTTACTACTTATATTATTTATAAGAATACCGCGAGGAAAAGATTTAGTTTAACTGTAATATTTAGTTAAATATATGCCAAAATGTAATAAAAGCAGGCGTTTATAATTTTTAATATGGGTGGCGCCATCTTTTGACTAATGTACAAAGTTCATTAACATTTGACATGCAGATTCCTATTTGAATTTTTAACAGAGCTTTGTAATTCTACTATTATCTAAAAGATGGCGCAGCTGGGTTTTCCCGAATTGAAAAATTTAATTAATTTAATTTTTTAAATCCTCAAACTTTATCTCTTCGCATCTCAATGATCCTGGTACCAAAAATTTTGATACTATCGTTAAATTATCGGAAGTCGCGAAGTGGTAAAGTTGAATTATGGATTGTGAACTTAATTAAATTACAATAAAAGTCTTTCTCGCATTTAAGAAGTTTTATTATTTATTTTTCTTGTATTACAAATTTCGATGCGTACAATTACATTACGTTGCCGTATAGAGAATGATGTCCTCTTTAATTTTTACCCTTTTTAGCTTGTTCGGAGACTCTTCCTAGTAAGTCAGATTGGTGGTGTAGCGGTTAAGAGGTGTGCCTTCTATTTGGTCGTCGCGGGTTCGAATCCTGCCTGCGGAAGTGCGAATTGTTTTCTAATTTTATTTTTTGATCATACGTTTTAGCAAAATAAAATGGTCACGCCGCTTCGCGGCGGTAGTTCGCTTTCCCGATGGGATGGAATCTTCAACGGAGTTCGCCGCGTAGCGGCGAACTCCGGACGAGCCACGAGCACCCGTTATGCGGGGAGAAATGGCCAGCCGGGCTGGGCTTCGATCCCACAACCTCCGTGCTCGCATCCACCGACTCTACCACTGAGCCACCTCGGCGGCATGCACCTGGTCGAAATTTTAGCGATTAAAATGAACACAATTTCATACTTGTAGTTTATAATGTACGGAGAGTAAGATTGCAATATTTTTCAATGTGTACGAATTTATTTTGGTTATTAGCTCTATTTTCAACTTTTCTATATAATTATGACCTACCACTTCCATACTTATCCACTTAAATGTTTATTAAAATTGTCGATAATTTAATATGAGATACCATGGCATTAGAAAATATATGAAACCATTTTCCAGTGATTAGAAACATGTTGAAGATCCATACGCCTCAGGTGAAAAATTTTGACGTTGACGTAATTGTCATAAGCCCTGCTACCGATGCTATGAATATGGGCTGGGATATGGTCATTTTTGCACCTTCGCAATGTATTTTAAATGGGATCAAACTATTTTTGCCCATATCCTGGATACATTACGAGGTATTTACATGAAATATGTATTAACGCATTTCCCTTGCGATTCTACATTGAACCATGTGAAAATTGGCTGGGTATTTTAGGTATTTCCAAAATCGAAAATTTACAAGTAGCTTATATGAGTCATTTTACGACGGCTTTTAAGGTAGGATCACACGGGTTTGAAATATGTAACAAATGAAAAATAAATAATAAAACTTCTTAAATGCGAGAAAGCCTTTCATTGCAATATAATTTATTTAATATATTTATTTTCATACATTTTGGTAAATCTTGTTACTTATTATTCCGATTGTAAAGCAGCCAACCCATAAAGACATTACTAAAAAAATATAGTAAATATTATAGTAAAAGCATAGAAAACCTTTATTATATTTATATTCGCTAAGATATTTACAAGGCAACGAAACCATGTTTACAACTTTTAAATACTGAACATCAGTATTCGGAATCTAAATATTAACAAGTAAAGAGTTAAATATCTCCTTAATAAAAAAGCCTATTACACGGCTATACGTTGATTTAGTAGAAGAATTTAAACGAGATCATCATTTCATAGCATTAAATTCCTCTCCTTAACTTATCAAAAATACGACAAAAGAATTATTTAATCGTCGACCATATCTGTGAGTTCGTCTTCAGTGTCCCAGCAACCAAACAACAATTCCTGGAGTTTTCCAACGGTGATCTCAGCTCGACTCCATTTCGATTTCTCTTTGGATGATGTGGCCCTTTGGATGCCAGCTTCAATACTGTCGTTCATGATAAACTTATGAACTACGGTTTCCCTATAAGCAATAAATATACAAGATTAATATTGGTGTAATATTTTTAAAATGGAAAAATCATGACACATCGGGACTATTATATTTTCTCTTGATTAAGTTTTGTCCGCAATTATCCGCAATTCAGTAGCGGTTTTTTTTTAATTTATTGTTTTAAAGATATCTGATGCAGGTTTCAAAGAAAAATGTCAATAAATGACGAAGTTACAACAAAGAATTATTTATTCACTGAATTGATTTATTCATTAATAAATTTCAAAGCGAGAATATTAGTTTATTATTTACAAAATTATTATATAGGTACTGTTTGGACATAATACGAACGATATTTTTCCTTAAAATCGTTACTATAAGTTCAAAAGCTCGCCATTTAGTCAAAAACGGCTAAGACAAGACTAGATTATAGTATCTATTTTAGGAATCGTTGGTTCTAATGCTATTTTAACGAAGCGCCACTTATCTTGATCGTCTTTTGCGGCACTCGTCTTTTGAGCAAATTAAAACCCAAGCCGATATTAAAAGTTTAACTTAAAATAGGGCAAATTCTAAGACTTAGCAACTTAAATGTTTGTATAAATTCAAATAAAACAATTCAATAAAAACTGTAAATACATACTTTTTCTGCCCAATCCGATGAACTCTTCCAATTGCTTGCAACTCCTCAGCAGGATCCAAAATCGGCTCAGCAAAAATCACATGTGTCGCTTCAATCAAATTCAATCCCTTAGAACCTAAATTCACTGGCAACACCAATGCAGTCACGTCCTTCTGCTTAAATCTTTCCACTTTCTTATCCACCTGCGGATTACTGCTTATCATCACGGTATTAATATTATTCTGTTCAAAAATATCTTTCAGGATTTGCAGCACAGCTATAAACGACGTAAACACAAGGACTTTCACTTCAGGATCTTTCTTCTTCAACTGATTGATCAACCTCACAATATGCGCAACTTTAGTCGAACAATTCCCAATCACCTTCTCCGACTGATTCTCTTGTTCCGATTTGCTGAGTGTCTCATCAATGCAATGGACGTCCTTGACAAGTTGAACTTGTCTACAAATAGCACAAGTAATCTTCTGTGACGAATTCCTTGGTAACACTTTATTCTGCCCGACGATGGTCTCCATGCATGAGAAGCAATACGCATGTCCACAACGCAACATATTCCAGGATTTCTCCAAAGGACCTCGACAAATCGGGCACGGATCCATCTTCTTGTTGGAATACAGTGAACTCAAGTATTTATTGGTCCCTAAACATTTGTCCAGCAACGTCGAACGTATGTTAAGCTCGCCTTCGAGATTACATCGATAACCATCAATTTCATACTCTGTCAATTGGTTGATACCATCAAAATTATTCTTAATTTCATTGCTTAGTTGTCTTAATGAGCGATGAACGACAGGTTCGTCATCATCTTCGTCAGTGTTTAGTGTCAGTTGCAAGCGAGTTTTGCACATGGCAATCTCGTCATTTGCACAAAGCTGTGATTCTAAATATGTCCACATCTTTCGTAATTCGCGAAATTCTTTTTTCTGCACATCTAGCAGCTCCATGAAGGTCTTGCCACTTTGTATGACATCTTCATTTGCTTTCCGCGACGCAACTTTGAGAACTCCTGCGATAATTTGCTCCTGAGGGCTGGGAAACCAATTCTTTTGTTTACCACATTCACTCAATTCTTTGCGATATAAAACCTCTTCGTACTGTTGCAGGAGTTTACTAGTGGCGCAGAAGTGACACTCTTGTTTGGTGACCTTTTTCTTCTTCGAGGTTTTCTCAGGACGAAGATGGCAGTTCACAGTTTCTTCGATGATTTCGGTGGTGAAGGTAATGCGTTCCCCATTTGAAATTTCATATAGATCACTGACTGAAGTCATTGCTGCTTCGCGCAATGTTTGGATTGATTCGATCCACTGAAGTACGTACTCAATATTGAAAGATTCCACAGAACGGCTATAAACAAATATAAATTAGGGAATCAGGAGGCTTGACACATGCTCCGAATCTCAGCTTAAAAACTTAAATATTATAAAGACAAGTAGTTTATACTTACAACTCAGTTCTAGGCAAACCTTCCAAAATACTATCCAAACGTTTACTCAGAACACCTTTCAACTTAGCAGTAGTAATCACTGCAATCATATCCGCATACCAAGACTTCACAGTAATCTTCGTTTCAATATCCAGGAAATTATTACTGACCTCCCCCAAAGCTTGCAAAACTTGTCGAGTTTGATGGTCAAACTTACGAATGTACGCATGTTCGAGCATGTCCTGTCTCGTCTTCATATCGTCCAACGATAAAACCACCTCAGTCCCGAACATCGCCGACAAATTTGTCGCTAAATGTTGATGAGCATTCACCAACAACCGAAAATTGTAATACATATGAATCAATGGCAGTTTGTCAATAGTCACACCTTCACCCTCCTCCCCGTCCTTCTTCTCGTATTTCTTCTCCAACTCAATAACTTTATAATAATGCATCGCAGCCGAGAGTGGATTACTTAAAAGCAGATAAACCCCAGCAAGACCATTATTCCCGCCGACGATTACACGCAAATGTTCATCACAATCACTCATATTCCTTGCAATCAAAGCATCCAGCAATTGTTGCATGGAATTCACCGGTTTTTTTGAGAGTAAATATTTGCCTTTGGCGACATTATGATGTACACAAACGCGTCGCAGCGCCGAAATTGGTTGAAGGAGACCTTTCAACTCCTTCGGCGACATTTTCATCAACAGCGTTGATGCATCCAATTTGGTTGATCGCTCCAGGAAGAGGTTCTTCGCTTCGTGTGTTTCACAATCGTAGAAATACCCTTCCACCTGAGAAAAGTTAATGAAATGGTATTTAAAAGTCTGAGGTGGGATGTTGATTTGGTCAAGAACGTCACACTTCCGGGTACGCCATAAAACTTCAGCGAGGAAGTTTACGAGATGTGTTTCCTCCCCACGTAGATAAGGATGAAAGAGGACGTTGTTGAACAGTTCCGGGTCGTTGTAAGGAGCTAGGTGGAGATACTCAACGAGACCGTAGAGATCAGAGATGGATATAGTCACTGGTGTTCCGGTGATAGCCCACCGAAAATCGGCACGTAGGCGTTGGGCCATTGCGGCGATCATACTGCTGGGGCTTTCCACAGTTTGGGCTTCATCCAGGCATACACGACGGAACTTTACCAAGGTTATCGGTGACCCCGGCGAGGAGTATTTACGTTGGTGACGAAGGCTTTTGTTAGTACAGACTTGATCAGCTAAGTAAAATTCGCTCTGAAGGACTGTGTAGGTGGTAACGATAATGTCGTAGGTGGCTAGTTTGGTTGGGTAGACCGGTGTGAGGACACTCGAGCCATCATAGTAGAAGACCTGGAGATTGCAGCTGATGTGTTTGGTGATTTCGTTGATCCACTGCTGGCATAAACTTGCAGGGCAGACGATTAAGGTGGCTTTAGATGGTAGAGGGTCTTGTTTGGACCAGCATTGGGAGCAACGGAACGGTCCACATGTTTTATCATAACTAAAAATAAACAAAAAAATATATATAGATACAATTCTAAGAGAAATACAATAAAGATTCCTTATATTTTAGTCTACCGCTGTGGCAACTATAGTATAGTAAGAGGTTTGCATGAAAATAAGGTTCCTGCTATCACTGATGATCGCCAATCGAACAAAGAATAAATGGAAACCCTACTTTTCGAAGAATATTCATAGATTTCCTTGGAATTTCCTCTCTTCATCACAGAATGTGTGCGTCTTTAATAAAATTCTTCGACATGTTTCAGGTACTTTCCCGATACAGTTTTTTTATTATTATTTTTGTTGACGTTTTTAAAACCCAGGAATACGTTCGCTGTTACAAGTTGCCAAAATAAAACAACTCCGATACAACTGAAATTTTGTCGGTACCTCTCGAAGAATATCTTCTACACGATAGAATATACTTCTTGCAATATGAGCATAATTTTAATGAATAAAAATAAAACATGCAAAAGCAAATATTTACATACCCAACACAATTATAATGTTGTTTCTTCCCACAATCCACACATGTCTTCAAATTCTTCTCCACAAACGATCCACAAATACAGGCAACAACTTGTTCCTCCTTAACTTTGATATCCCACACAGAAACTAAGACGCTTTCATACAACTGTTTCAAACGATCCCTAGTCTTCACTGGTTCATTTTTCCTCGTATCTACCTTCTGTTGCTTACCCTTTGCCTCAATGTCTTCAACCACATAAATTGGTCGCTTTCTTTGCCGATGAATTTGTATTTCCGCATCTTTTAGCTTTTGATTCTTATCATCTGTTTGTTCATCATTATTGTCGCCACCCTTGCTATTTTCTTGATCCGAATCAAAATCAGATAGAATTAAAGCCAACACTTCAATGGTTTTTCCCAAACCCATTTCGTCAGCTAAGATTCCTCCAGTCATAGAAACTTCCAGCATTGGTGGTTGTATCATAATATAGCCCATAGTTTGTTCGAAATATACGTTCATCGCTGGTAGCTTTACTTCTACATAGTTTGGATGAGGAATCTTGATGTTATCGCTTACATTTTGAGCAGTTTTCTCTTTATTGAGCATCCACTGAACACCAGATTGTTGATACGCACGTAGAGTTGATTTTAACCATTTTGATTGTTGAAAATTGGATGAATCAGAGGCAGTGTTTTCAAGGAGTTCAAGTTGTTTGGTTCTAATCGACTGCAGGGCTTGGTCGACATCATCTTGGCAGTTTTTCTTTTTGTCTGCTGAAAATGAAATTTAAATATAAACATTGATAAGAATTTGATTGATTGCTTCAAATTTACGCAAAAAACTATAATTTCAATTCAAGTTTATGTCAACATTTCAGAAAGCATCTTTTTGTATCGAAAACTCACAGAAATTTGACATCTGGAATGACTAATCTACCATATCATAATCTAACCTATAACTAAATCTTTAATAATATAGCCAAGGAATAATTAATCAAACTCACATGAGCAGTAAATAGATCACTCAATCTGCGTGTCATACGTTACTGACTGCTGTTTAAAAGATATCCCAGCATATCATAACCTAATCTTCCATAATATAACTTAACCTAACGTTATGTAATGTACCACCTACCATAACAGAAGCTACCATAACAGAAGCTACCACAACAACCATCAAATCTAACAACAAGATCAGTAATAAAGTATTATTATTACTACACAAAAAAACAGAACAATCAATTCTTAAATCAGTGTAATCTATTTTAAATTATCATAACTAAACGAAACCAGTTTAACCTACGAATTTAATAAGATTCTAACTATTTCCAAGAACTAAATAAGATTATGTTGTAATACTTTTGTTTTCCTACACTACTTAAGCGGTCAAAATAGTTAAAATGATTTAAAATATATTTATAAGTCGTACTTACTTTCGGAAATTGATGACACTCCAACATTGAATAACAATTGGAACAATTGCTTCAAACTCTGTCTTTTTGCCCAACTGACCTGCTGTTTCTCGCTGGGTTCGTTTTTGAAATAAATTTTTACTGCAACATTGTCTTCTATGGAACACAGCCTAAAGTAGAATTGTTTCGTTTTAAGCAAATCTGAAACAAGAATAATCTTATTGTTAGTTAAACATTCATTCTTCATTCTATACACGGTAATATGCTACATTTTATCACAATAAGAATATCTAATTTTTTTTTTGTGAATTTGTAAGTAAAACAATACTGATTTGAAAAACAAGTAATTGAAAAACCTTGCTAGGTGTATATTGTATCCTTTCCATCGATTTTGCAAGGTTGGTACAAAATAAATGAAATAAAAGCCACTAGTTTAAATATACAAGCTTGCAAATAGTAAAGTGAAATGTGAAGCCAAATACTGCGATAAAAACACAACACAAAGGTAAGTTTAAGAAACATTTGAGTAATGTTGACTCACTACTGCATAACATGATCATCATAGAAATTTGTGACCATAGGCGTTTATTCTTGAAATCACTTTATCCCTGATTTTTATGAACATGCATGAAATAACAATTTATAAAATACTCACTCAGAATGAAGTCTGTATCAACTTGTAGAACAATAGCATATAAAAGCACATTATCCCACATTATCGCCAGCACATCAGCATGTTCTTCACACAGAATCGCAACATGTGAATGTATTTCGAATTCCGTGAAATTTGTCGAACATTCTGGGTAATTCTTCGCGAACTGTCCCAAGATAAATTCACCTATGAATAGTCTATCGCTGTTGTGGTTTGCAGGAGGTAGTAAAAATTGTCCAGTGTCTTTTCGGCGCTTTTTTCGGGCTTTTGCTGGCTTCTTTTTGATGATTATTGGACGAGTATAGTCCATGTTGTTAAGGCTATGAACTATGTCAATACAGCATTAAAAATATGGGGAAATGTAAAGAAAATAAAGAGACTGTTTACTTGATTCAGTACGTTTGGGTATGTGAAATTTTCGTTATTGCGGTTAATTGCTAACTATACTATTTCACGCTTACCGAGACGGACAATTCGGTTGATTAGCTTTGTGG
>JAODAC010038241.1:41666-54970 GCA_027575185.1 Mimaenictus wilsoni
TTCGTTATTGCGGTTAATTGCTAACTATACTATTTCACGCTTACCGAGACGGACAATTCGGTTGATTAGCTTTGTGGCTGGTTAAGATGAATCACACACAAATTATGAGTTTTAAGACTGTTTGTCGTATGTGTGCGCTTTGCCACAGCTTGTATACAATTACACATATATTTTGAGGTTAAAGTAATAAACATATAAGAGTTCAGATGTACGAATGTAGATGGCACCACGAGTATTGAAAATTAATGTAATCTATAATGAAAAAATGCTTATTTCAAATAGACATTATTCGAAATTTACATGCTAATGATTTTTACTTTACTATCTTTGGATATAGGTGCTATTTTTTGACTATTTTAATCCGTATGCATAATTGATAATTTGGAAATTTGTAAGCTTTGATTATATAGAACCCAAACAACATAGCGTTCTGTAATTTACAGATATAGCCGATGATTGCGGAACTGTTAATTTTGCCCGAGAAATTTAAACCTGTAAATGCAAATCCCCGCGTTATGGCGTTCCCAAAAAGTTTAAATCCTTTTTTTATAGATTTTCACTAGTCATGACTATATGTTTTAAATTAAGGCCCGAAGCGGTAGTCGCCACCTAAATTCGGCTCGCAATTACCAGTGTGTTTCACACGACAAACGCGCGTATCCCAGTTTTACTCCAAATTCTAACCTACAGATATAAAAATATCCCTTTTCCCGCTTTTCCTTGAATAAAATATTCGATTTTACATATTCAAATTAATAACAAATGCACTTCTTGAATAATTTTTTCATGCTGCCAACTCAAATTATGTATATCATAAGAAAATAAGGCCACAAGTATACTTGGCGAGGAAAAAAGACTCGCTCAAAATGCATATCCTAGCAAATAATTCAAATATTAAATGGAGATTAAAGCAGCGAACGCCATGTAGAAAGCACTCACGTATTTGTTCTCGTTGGTGTATGATTGATATTGTCCCACATCAATCTCTTGGTCGACGTAGCGGAGATAAAAAGTTATGAAGCATGCAAGAAAATCCTACCTTCACCAAGGAGGAGCAAAATTTTATATATATTTGCATTATGTTGAGGGAGCCTCCCCACTTGAGACAATCATTATTTCTTTAATGCAGACTGATAACAATGGAAATATGAGTTTTAGGTACATTATTATACTCTTTCATAATGTTCTTCAGAATTATTATAATAAGTTATTTAGCTTGTCATTATGTAGTTTCATTTTAAAATGATATTTTTTGCCAACATTGTTAAAATATGTTTTCTTTAAAACCTGTTGAGAAAATGAACAATACGATAGAAAGGCGAGTGTTACGATCACATCTAATCGCACGAAACAAAACACATCGTATATGACATACGGAGATTGCAAGTTCAAGTCCTGTCAGAAGCATTCATCATTTTCTCTTTCCAATTATTGCAATTTGTGATTAACATCCTAAATATTCCCTATAAATGATTATTTGTTCATATTGATACGACAAATGCAGTTTCGCTGCAATCATACAGCATGACAATATAATGGTAGTAATGCGTTCGAGAATGTAAACATCTCTTATGAAAGTATAAATAAACACAACTTAACACAGTCAATAACTCATCTATAACAGTACTGCTATCATCCCAGGATCCCCCTTCTCATTTTCTTTCCCAACACCATTTTTGTGATGCCCTCCCCACTTTTCTCCAGCCATTTTCCGTCAATATTCTCTCCTCTTCCTTGAGACCCTAACCATTCCTTAACAGTCCCTTGCCATGTGCTCCCATATGTCCACCCCTGCCATACAAAATGCAAATTTCGTGTATTCTAGCCACTTTCCTCCGAGCCACACCTAGCCCTTGCCAGCAATGCCTTCTCACTTCCAGTTATGCCCCTATCCCGAATAACCTCCTCCTGATAACCTGTACCCTTTCGTACCCTGGGTTGTACTGTCCATTATCTGGTCTTGTCTTACCTGCTCCTCGACTCTGCCCGTCAACGTTTCCTCCACTGACACCTACACCGTCCACATCTCTGCAACCTCCGCCATCGACAGCCCCATCTCCTCATACGCCCGTGTTCGCCTAACCATCCACTCATTGGTCCTTCTGCTACTACACGACTCCCGCACCACTCCCATACCTTCGCAACCGCTTCCCATTTCATGCTCATTCTACCCGCTTCCTGTAGAACCAAGTACGCTGGAGTCGATTTCTCCAACCTCATCAAACTCTTCAGGAACCAGACCTGAGTATCAATATAAAAATAATGAATTGCAGTATCGTAACTAAAGTATGGAATAAAAGAAGTGATATTTTTTCGAATAAAAAGAGTCGGTACCAAAATAACAAATGAACATTTCGACACCATGGTATCGAACAAAAGTATCCGTAATAAGTCCGGGACCGAGAATATGGCTAGGATTACTAATATTAAAAGTCACAAAATTCACAGGGCCATCTTCTAGCTAACAAAAACAAGAACACACATTAAATCCTTTTGCTTAGAGTATATTTATACAATAATATAATACAATTGTTCATTCTTTATTTCATTTGCATATGCGGCATGCATAGTGTGTACATTTTGCAATAGTTGTTAGTACTTTTTTTCATATCTTAAAATTTCGATTCTCATATTTCTTCTGCATTTGCATCAATATTCATCATATATAGTAGAGTTTATCTTCAAAAAGTTTATAACAAAATCGAATTGTGTATTTTTTCTTTATCAATTACGTGTAGTCGTCCGCGCAAAATTTGTGCGCCGACATTTAAATATCGCATCTTCCGCTCGTTTCCCGCCAAAAACAACTTTTTTTTTCTTGGGCGCATGCGCCATTTATTTGTCGCTAAAAAACTCGCTGCGCTTCATTCAATTTTTCTTCTTATTAATGCATACTTTGTGTTTATTAAATTTATTTATTTAGTAGAGGCCTTGTTTATCTTGTGTTTGTTTCGGGTTTATCTTCGTAAATATTTAGTATCATCGCTGCCACCCGCTGTCGCATGTATTCTTAAATAGATAATAATTCTTATACAATTATTTATTTACTCGTAAACTTGTATGTGTGTGTGTGAGTGTACGACGTGTGTGTATGTGTACGCTTACGGGTGTTTTTTTTTTCTTCTGTTAATTAGTTACCTAGCTCACTCGATAGTTGGTTGAGCGCACCGAAAATGTGGCCATTGCGCATGCGTGCGCTGCTCAGCGACTGCATCGTCATTCGTACGCGCATGCGTATCATATCAAACCACACAGGTTTGCGTATTATTGTTTATTGTTAGTTACAGTTAGTATGAAAAATTACATCAAAGTTTTTGTTTCTTCCGCTTTAGTAAATCACAATCTTACGCGCATGCGCATCAAAAAATCACTCACGCTCTCGCTTACGCACTCAAATCCACAATATCTCTCTGTCTTTTCATTTTTCTTTCAAATATTTAATTTAATCTTTCTGAATATATATTCAATATATAAATATTCTCTAATTTCTTGTTTTCTGGGGGGGGTGTATTATCTTGTCTTGAACTCTTCTGTATTTTCTTCGCTTTGGGGGAAACTAATTAGAACCACACGTAGATTGTAATTTATTTTTTTCATGTTATAATCGCTTTCGTGTTTTTGACTAATCTACGACCATTTCTGTTTGCAACTCTAGCAACGCTTTACGCGATGAGAGCACAAGTGTTTGGTTATGTTTACGTGACACAATGTTTGACAGTTGGTTTCGACAGAGTTATGACAGCGCTATGACAGTTATATTGACAGTTTAAAAATGCAGGCTTATGTAAATTCATTAAGCATGCGTCACCTTTTTTTCTTACGATTGGCGTGAGTTAAGAGAAAGATAGATAAACGTTTTGAGGTTATGAGAGAAATTCGGTTACAATACAATAATTTTCTTCAATATTTCTTTCATGCTTGCTTGTTCTGAGGAGGAGAGTGTACGTAGGTGTGTATACAGTGTCGTCGTTGGTGGGCTGCAATAAAATACGTGTGATTAAATGCTGAACAACGATTTACAGTAGTTTCTTTCACTTTGGTTGGCACTATTGACGATGATCTAGAAAACTGAAAATACATCGAGATAACTTCCACAATCTAGGAGAAATGTGTGACTTCTTTTATATTTCATTTGGTTTTTCTTAGTTTAAATTGGAAAGATAAATAATTTCACTTAATGTTTCTTTCATTGTTCCTTAAAAATAAGAAAAATGTCATAAATTGCACCAAAAATGACAGGTACGTCACTACAATGACTGGAATGATTAAATATGATAGAAATGACAAATATTACCAAAAAATGATTGAAAATTATGTTCTGAAATGTCACTAATAATAACAATTTTTAATAAAAATGACAGATTTCTCTAGAAATGACACAAATATCACCAGAAATGAAAGATATCAATAAAAATACCATGTATGCCATGTTGAATGAATGAATGAATGTTACTAATATGACAAAAATGTCGCCAGAAATATATAAATGCCACAAAAAATAACAAGTTTCACAAAAATTAAACACTAGAAAAGATATAAATGGCAGGTATGTCACCAGAAATTACATGTCACTAGAAATGACTGTCACAAAAAAAATTGACATAACTGCCATTTAAAATGATTGAAACACTAAAAACAATGGAAATGTTACTATAACTGAAAAACGTCTATAATGATAGAAAGTAGAATTGATAGAAATTTCACTGAAGTGACACAAAGTATGAAAAAATTAACTGTAACATAACCAAATTAAAAAAAAATGAAAACCACTGAAACAAAAAAAAACTAAATAAAAATAATCAATATATTGCAATAAAAAATAAATATGTACAAAATAATAAAAAAATATGTATATAAAACGTTAAGTTGGACACAGTTGGACACGTTAAGATTCGGACAAGCTATGCGTTAATGTGATTTGACGCCTAAACGGTAAAAGTCTTATCATCTAATAAAAACTATATGAACATTACTTAAAATTTGTATCTCGTAATCATGAGTGTGGGTGTCTGCAATCAGGTTAGGTTGGACAAACCTTACCTCCGCATACAAAAAATTCTCTGCGCTTCGCTGTTTCGCACTTGCAGAGAGCGCTGTGCAATCCGAGTGCCACCTATTGGACACGCCCCCTCGACGTGTGCAGCCAGCCAATCGAAATACAATTATCACATATACGAAGATTATGAGTGAGATGAGAAACGAAATGAGAATGTAATAATATATATGCTGGCGCTAAATCATCAGTCTCGTTGTACTTGTACGCAAAAGTGGGCGAAGCCACGCCCACTTAAAAAACATTAATAAATTATGTGATGTAAATGGCGTCGGTTAGTAAAACATTAATGGCCAACTGGCTGCCTATCTGAGGAAAGGTTCTGGGAGGGGGCGTATCTTGCTCCTCCCCGCCCCAAACAAACACACCCGTCATAGTTCGCACCCTGGCAATCATTAAACATTAACAATAAATTATAGTTAGGAATACTCATATTGGCAATATACGTAGCTATTTTTTTTTTACTTACACTTAATCGCTATATGTACAAAAAACGTCACTGCTGGGCGGGAGTGCTTTTTTGTTGGGGGAGGAGCCAAGCGCCGAAGCCACGCCTGTGCGGGCGTAGCCGCGGCGTACGCGCGCTCGGATTTTCATTGGACGGTTCACGTTCTACTCGGGAACGTTGCATGAGTACATCATAAATTCATTTACGTTTGTTTTTTGACTTTTGAAGCTTTCTTTAAAACGTTCTTAAGTAGGAGTGTACTTAATGTAAGAGATTTGATGAGTATGAATTCGAAAATCGATGGCTAAAGTCAATAAATAAGTGTGTGTAAACACGTTTTGTTACTTTTTTTGTTTCGAAAAGTCAGTCTGAACAAAGACATTTGACAATATGCTGTCAAAAATCACGACGCGCCAAAAATCACAATTTCAAAATGCATTCACCTAGGCCTACTGCGCATGCGCAGTGTACAAATATCTACGTTTTTTATGTGTAGGCCCTACAATTTTCAATAAAATTGAAGTTGCCATCAAAAAAATACAAAGTTAAAAGCACTCAATCAGTTAATCTAAACAGCTAAACATTTTTGTTTGTGTGAGTGTGTGTGTGTGTAGTGTAATTAGTTGCTATGTACAGTAATTGAAAAAAATGAAATTTAAAACACAGACAAGGACACCACGCACTAAATTTCGCAGTTCAGTTCCGTCTTTTGCTGTTGCAATGTTTCTAGTTTAAAACTAAGGTTAGAACTGCTTAAGTACGGCTGGGCGCATGCGCACTTGCGCCGTTCGGACACCATTCAATTTGCGAAAAAGAATTGCTCCTAGAAACTTACAAACTAATTTACAGCACCTCGCAGTAACTCTCAGCACTCTGGCTGCCTTCCTGTGGGCAGGATTAGCCTCCTTGGCATCTTATCCCCTTCCCCGCAACAAGTGAGTGTGGTTGTGTCTGTGGGGGATCGTTCCACGTGGGTTTGCAGGGGACCGGTGGTTGGAGTGGCGCGGCTTCACACCTCGTCGATGTCGCCGGCGCCTGAGCTGACAAATCAGGCGTCCGAATAGTGGTTGACGTCGTTGAGGATCGCGTGCTTGTGCCGCTTGGCGCGATCGTTGTACTCGAGGTCCTGCATGTGGCGGAAGCGCACAAAGCCCTGTTCGTCAACGATCATCGTCTCGGTGAGATTCGGGTTGTGTGGCGTCTGAGGGCCGCCGGTGGACGACGGGGGTGGTGGCACCCCGCCCACAATAGGTGGCGTGTGTCTGTCATGGCTGGGCAGGGTCTGAATACCTAGGTGGGGTCGAGGGTGGCTCTTTCGGCTACGCCCAGTCGTCGACCGTCGACCGGACGTATTCGATGAGTTCCGACTGCGACGGTCAAAGTCGTTCCGCTCGAAATCATGTCGCGTGCGCTCATACTGATTCTGATCCACCGGCTCCGAATAGGGGTTTTCCTGTTGGGCATGCTGGGAATACTTCGGCTTGTAGTACTTGGCAGTATCGTAGTTCTTATGGCCGTTGGAGGTGCTCCTCGAAGAGGTAGACACTCGATCAAAACCCATTCTCTCGGATCCCCACTTGGGACGTTCAAAGCGCTCAAAGTCTCTATCTCGGTCCCTTTCCAAGGTCCCAGAATTATTTGATCCATTACCAGTGCCCGTACCTGCGGACGGTGGCTTTTTCATATCAAAGGACCCATCCGGGTAACCGTGTCCATTATGATGCACCCCATGCCCGTTATGGCCAATGTGACCATTTTGCATCGTCATATTCATACCTATATTCATATGATTCAAGCTGGGATCATCCCTGTCACAATCGCGATCCTGATGTCGGTTTAAGGTATCTAAAACCATCTCCTGTCGGCTATAGTTCATCGCATTCGGATTGGTATTACAATTATTCGGATACATGTTATCACTCGAGGTCTCGCTGGTCGTACAGGGGAAGAGTTGAAGTCCCCCGGTTTGCTTCTCTCTCTGGGATAGTCTCAAAGAAACAACCACCACCAACAAAGTGATGATACAGATCTCAATAAAACGAACGCTCAACTCAAACGACCATAAAATCCAGTGGTGTTTGATCTCGGCATCGAAGCGATCCACTTTGATGAAGAACAGGGCATAGAGTTGGACCACGCCCAGCAGGATAAATAGCAACGCAACGGCGATGGTAATATGCGAAGCGTAGCTCGTCCGCGCCGTACACTCCTCGCTCAGATTCTGTGACTTCTTCGCTAGGACATTCTTGATAATCTTGTACAGATACAAATAGCTGACGCCAAGGCTCCACGCAAGCAAAACAAAGATAGTCTTGCAAAAGACCAGCGATGCCTTGTCAAAGTATCCCAAAGTTTCCAGCAGGCTCGAAGTGAAACAGAGCATGATGTGAAGGAGGCCAAAGAGGACCAGAAATACGGGCCGGGTTTTGACTTTCAAATGCGTCAGAGTGTGCTTTAAGAGGAAAAGGATCAGAATTGCAAATGTGGTCGCGAGTAAACTCAGTGGAAAGTTATGCAGAAAATCGTAGAGGAAAACATTGAAGGATCGCTCCACATTGTAAGGATCGTAGGTGAGGTAAAAGATTCGCAGCACACAGATCACAGTCAGCATCAGGTGGATCGTGAGGAAGTAGCTCTTCGTAAACATATGAGGATCATTTTCATATCGCACCAGCTTGTAGATGGAATAACAGGCTAGTAGGATGTAGCAGAGAACGACGAGGTAGACGTGGACATTCCATGCAATAAACCAGATCTCGTCAGAAGATGCTTTTGTCACATTGGGAGCAATGACATTTGGTAAATTGAACTCTGAAGACTGTGTAGTCAGGTCGACATTCTCCAAAATGTCCTTCTTGGGTTTCTGTACAATAACAGACTCACTACGTTCCTTTTCCTCACGACGGGTGTTGCCTGAATTTGATCCAGCTTGACTTGCAGTCTGATCCCGCCTAGGTTCCTCTTCCTCCCTTTTGGGTGTGGCACTCTGTGGAGGCGGCACAGCTGCGGCTACCTCAGGAGTCTGCTCAACATGTCGATGCTGATGTTGGATTTTCGTACTCTGTTCAACCGTACTCGGATTCCGAGTCCTCTTATTCTCATTCCTTGAAGTGCTAGGAGTGGCTGTGACAGTCCTAAGCAGAATATCCGGAATATCATCGTGACGTCCATTGGACCCAGACAGGATTCTTGTAATCGAAGGAATGTAAGCCTTCTCGTACTCAAACGTAGACTCATTATGCTTGTTCAGTCCGTAAAAGTCCCCAAGTCTGTCAATGTTAGCATTTTGTGACGGTGTGTTTAAAGACTTTTTCTTCTCCTTATCACGATCATCATTCGTGTGATTTTTGATAGTCTGTTCCAAAGAAGGCATAGTGCGTTCTGGAACACGCTCCCGTTCCATGTTGATGACCTTATTTGGCGGAATGTCAGGTCGGAAAGGAATACGATCCTTATTGGGCATCAAACTCGGCGGTGGAATAGGTCGACGATTAGCAAAACCATCAGAATTGGTCCCCCTCAGAGTTGGCTTATCCGCAAAGGGATTCAGATACTCCGGGGGAAGTGGTGGTGTGAAGAACGCTCTACTCGGCGGAACATAACTTGGGACATCTTTGCTGTAGATACTCTTCGTGGGTCTAACATTGCGAAGAGGGTTTATAGTAGTAGTCTTAATATTAGACGACTCCGTCATAGCCATGTCAGACCCACCACCAGGACCACCAGGTCCAGGATAGCTCTCATAGTGCGGTTTACTCCGATCGTTCTTATATCGATTCGGATTATCATAATTCTGATTGTTGTTGTTTTTGAGTATATCCGCTGCTGGGGCGGATGTGGGCAGAACATGGTCCTTTTCCAGATCACTACCATAGCCGCCATTGTCGTAATTCTCTTCGTAGTCGAAATTCGACCTCGGAATCTCGCGATTTTCAGGCGTTTTCACATCGACTCGGAAGTACTCGTCTGAGCCGTCACTGTACCTGTATGTGGTCAGGAGCGGTGTGGCGAGGGTGGTCACCGGATAGGCGTTATCCGGGATAGACCGCTTTGTTGTACTACCGTAGGCCACCTTCTGCAGCACCGCTGCGATGCTCTGCTCAAGGTTAATCCGGTCCAGCAGCTGCTCCGTTTTGTCAAACTCATTAGTGAACGCTGCCACCGAGCACATCGACGCTGTGACCACAAACCACGTTATCAGCACCGTAGCCCACCACGAGACGGTAAAATTTGACGAATAGGACACCACACGTCGCCGACGCGTTTGTTTTATATCTTTGAAGTCTTTCTCTTTTACATCACTTGTAGTGTGCACATCAGATTCGGAATCACAGGTTGTAGTTTTGTGTAGGGTTCGCAGATGACTGAAGTTCAACTCGGATGACCCTAATGGGCCTGAAGCGTCGGATGACCCCAATGTAGCTGAAGTCCGGGTCGTCCCCAACAGACCTGAAGACTCTGCCCACTTCATTTTGTCGTCTACGTCCACCATTTCGTTAAAATTTTGTATTTACTTAAAAATTTAAGTCTACGAGTTGCACTCAATTGTCGTATACAGTCCAAACACTATGCACTTGTTGTTGGTCGTCTTCTTAAGCGTGACCTGCAAACAAAAAAAAAACATTAGTAAAGAAGGAATGATGCCCCACTTTCAACTAGGATAACATTTCACAAACTCGCAAATCCAAAGGCGCAGTCTCTTTCTAGCTACTTATATTCGAAAGCTGCTAGCTGGCAGCAAGCAGGCTGAAGAGCTTTTATCCTAAAAGCCCTTAAAACTAATCAGATAATCTTCTCAAGTGTTGCGAACAAGGAAGTCTAAAATTACATCTCAATCGCAATTCTTTCTACTTTGGAACAGATACTTTGCATATGTAAAGGCGCAACGGTGCGGAAATGTATTCATGAAACTTTCAATTTTGCAAAATCCCCTGAAATCCATGACGGTATTCAGGCAGGCAGCATTCCACACCTTTAGCTAATCCGATAAATTTTAATTATATTAGTCTCCAACAAAGGATGGGACGGACGCATACCAAAAATGTGCGTTTTTCGGGTGCATTCAACCGTCGGCAGCATGAACACAAAGCGACGTGCGGCAAACAAGAGCAGATGTAGCTACAAAATCGAAAATTGGCTACAAATTGATACCAAAAATGAAAAAATAAAAAATAAAGGAGCGCAAAGGCGAAAAAGGAAGGGAAAAAGATGTGTAAAGGTGCTACCATCGACTTGGCAACTCGGCAGCCAGTAATAGACAAAGGTATTACCTGCGGTACCCACAAGGGACCCCCGAGAGCCGCAACTATGCAATAGGTTTTAATACAAGCAGCAGCTTTGAAGACAGAGATGCCTTGGGGTCGCCGCGAGAAAAAGGAGACGAAAAAGACAGGGAATGCGACGATGAAACATTCGTAGAGGAGTGTGTAGAGTCTTGAGTGCAGACTTGTAGAAGCCTTCACAAGAATGTAAAAACGCGCAGTCGAGCGAGACCACAACCTGTAAGTCGTGGAGTAAATAAGAAGAACGGAGATCGAGGTCTCGTATTGAAGCACGAGTAGGCCTGCAGCGAAAGAGACGGAGAGTCAGTCTCGGCTCTCAGTTTGCTGGCTTTGCGTAGAGAGTCGGAGCCGGAGAGCAAACAAAGCCTTCGACGTTGGAACGCGCCAACTTGCTGCGGCAAACAAAACCAACTTGAAGCAGCAAGAGTGTGACGGAGCAAGAATGTGAAAGAAAGACAGCGAGTGAAGACTGAACTCCACGAGTGCCTAATAACGGTATAAGAACCGATGTGTATGTGCAGGTACAGATAGTGGCGAACATCGCACAAAGTCGAAGCGAGAAGAAGTTGCCTGCGGTGAGACGAGGAGAAGGAGGTAGGAAGAGACGGGGCCCCGAAGACGAAGGCGCAGCATGCACACACGAAGAAGCTGTGGCAGCTAAAGAATGTTTCCAACCGGTGTCGGCTCGGCAATGTGTATCTAACACACGCTGCCGTTCATCTCCCCAGCTCCAGGTCACCAGCAACGTAGTACCAACGCTCCTCGCTCCTTCCAACTCCTCTGGAAGGAGCGAAAGAGTAAATTTAAAGCATTGGAAAGGAAATCGGAGACGAGGAGAAGATCACTGAGGATCAGGTTGGCACGACTGCAATGGAAACTAAGGTTTCGAGGGCTGCAGCTCCAACTAGAATGCACAAGAGAGTAACCGAGCAAGTGGTTGGAACCCAACTCCCATCCCATTCCTCCTTCAATATGCTCTCGGATATTTTACCGCCTGGTGTGCGCATATTCTCGATCTCTTGAATATCTCGAGATTCACCAGCTTCAATAGTATCGAATTACAAGGACATAGATCTTTCTCGAAGGCTAAAGACTCTTCTTTAGCTTTCATATCGTGTCTTGGAACCTTTTAAAGTTGGAAGGTAACCAGTGGAAGGTAATTTGCTAAATGAAAAATTAAAAAGATATTTGAAAGGCATAAACTTTGTCTCCCGTTCCGTCTTTCCTGCCTCCTCTGCATAGAGGAGTGCACCGGTTGATATACAAGACCTGATTCCACCAGTCTTGGGCTCGAAGAGCCTTTGATTGTTCATGTACGTGTCTGTAGACTCGAAAGTGTGCAATGAATGTGTTACCTCGACAACTAGAAACCCGTGTTTGTCAGTTCTCGACCATCTCTCTCATCCTCACGAATCTCCTTGGATCATTTACCATTCTTCATCGCCGTCTCGTTTTGCCTGCCACTGTGTTGAACCTCGGAACATTGAATACCCGGAGCCTGACTCGGCTGTTTTCTTTTTCTCTTTTCCTTCGCACCGTGTACGCTTTTCCATCGCCCCACGAGCAATGTGTATGTTTGCGATCAAAGCGTTTTTGTTTCCTCGCGTTGCTTTTTTTTCACAAGAAGGCACCGAAGCATTTTGTCGCTCAATTGTGACGGCAAAAATTGCGCGACGCAAGAAACACGACAAAGATTCGTCACCCATTGCCGTGTCGGTCTCTCCGTTTCTTTTTTTTTTTAGACATCTACCTCTGACTTCTTCGTTCTAGGAACATTATTACTCATTCATTTTTGATGGCTCGAGCTTTTTTGGTTAATTATCGGAAGGCCTTTTTTATGGAGTTTGTTTTATGGGAGATTCTTTCGCATTGCATTTGCAGCCAAGCGTGCGTGTGGTGCGCGATGCTTCTTTCGTTTTTTTGGGATTGTCATTCTTAAGCGAGTGTAATTACCTAACCAGTTATGCGAATTATGTCGCATAAAAATAGGACGAAAGGTTGATTAATCCACTCGTGAATAAAGTGTATTTTCCTTGATTATCTCAAGTAGTTTGCGACTTACTGTCATTTCAAGAGGCTCGAGTACTTGATGACTCACTCCACTTCAAAAGTTTTGAGTACTTACTTTGATAGATCGGTGTTTGTAGACAAAAATATTATGAAAATACAACTTGAAACGTTTTTAATGTAACTAGTTGAAGAATTCACTCTTTGAAAGTATTCTATTCTCATTAACGAAAGTGTAAACATTGAAGAAATTTCTATGAATTTTGAGGACAAAAACTTTGAGCGCAAATAACTTGTAAAATTCCTAATGTATACAAAGTTAGAAATTATATTTCATTCTCTTTGAAATGTTAGTTTCCTTAGTTGTGTATCAATTTTATTCTATGCATTATTAACGAAGTTGTAAAAATTGAAGAATTTTCTATGATTTTTGTAGACAAAAATATTTATAAACTTTGAGCAGAAGAATCTTGAAAAGTTTTTAAGATAGTACAAATGAACAATACATTGTTGT
>JAODAC010038242.1:0-12550 GCA_027575185.1 Mimaenictus wilsoni
AATAACAATAAATCAAGGCTGAAGGACCAGTATGGTCGATGGCCAGGTCTCTGGACCAAATACAATATTATTATTTTACAACTACAGTAAATATGTATATTAAGTAATTTAAAATACCAACATTTTTATAAAATATTCTTTCATCAGAAAAACATCCTTTACCGAGCTTTAAACCCATATACTTTAACAAAGTTGACTTTAGCCTAATAAGCCAAATGCAAGCACAACTCATATTAACTATAATAATAATCTATAATAATAAAACAATAATAATTTTAAAAGAAATATTCATAAATTACGTATCAGTTTTTAGATATGTTATAATATGAACTGAACATATTTTAAAAGGAAAAAATATGTTTAAAGCCCACCTGGGCAGCATAGGGAAAATTTATTAATAAATTCACACTAATTTATTCACACACAAATCCACACAATCAAATCCACTCTACAAAATCACAAAAATTAAAAATCACACATCAAAATCGCATCAAACGCAGTATGCGCATCCCACTACAGTTATAACAAGCAAAAACTACGAGGCAATTCAATCACACAACACTCAATAAGGAACCAACACAACAATACCACACAAAAATCAACAATGACAACAACATAATATTATCATGTATATACAAATAAAAACAAAAAAACTTGTATCCAGGCTGAAGGACCAGTTAGGTCGATGGTCAGGTCTACGGACCTAATACAATTAATAATAATAATAATAAATATGTTTAAGCAACTTTAAACGCGTTTTTCTCGCAACGACATTGTTTCTCGATTTTGCGTACACGATAGAAAAAATTCTGCTGAACCGATTTGGCTGAATGGCACCTCATTTTGTAAATAATTAAATTCTCTAGAATATGACGTTAATTGTTTTGGGAAAATATAAATAATTACACCTTTTTGCGTAGTTTTAATCCGAATTTGTATGTGAAAAATCCACTATAAATTTAAAACTGTATAAAAACGTGTAATTTTTACTTTTTCTTGAGAATACCCGCCGTCATATTCAGGAGAACTTTATAAACTTGGCAAAATGTTTGGGTCTTTTTATCTTTGATCAAAATTAAGGACGCTAGAGTGTACGCAATTGAGCAACTCAAATCATGAGGAGAAAAATCGGATTAATTAAATTAAAAAATGTTTAAGTGACTTTAATCATCGAAAATAAAATTCAAATTATTATCTTTTACAAATAAAAGCCTCAATTTCTCTTAGAATCAACAATGATTCCACCAACACCTAAATTTTCCAACCACAAGTGTGGAAACAATGTAAAACACTTTAACAACAATAAAATACTAACATTTTGAAAGTAACATAAATCACCGCACTTAACCATCGCGGGAATACAAACAGCATAAGTGAACCTCAACTAATCACAGCCTCAATTCACTCAACAGACTGTCGAAAACCAAATCCGAATAAACCGCGTGAAAACCGAAGAGAAACACACGGCTGAACGGGTACGTGCACACATTGCCACACGTCGGCGTCGCGATTAGATTACCGCCGTTTTAATTGCATTTTAATTGCGCGTAAACAACATCTGTTTGGAGAAACAAAGACATTGTGCGATCGTATCGTGAATTCGGCATTTTATGGCAGCACGCCTGGAAAATTCGATTGGTAACAGGCGGACCGCGCTAACCCGTTCTGCACCACCTTGGGTGGATCGGCAAGTCGTTAAGGCGCTAAGCTAAGACGAGTTTATGTGCCTTAAATGGCGCTCTTTGCGTATATAGCCATTGTGACATAAAAAAAGAGAATAGACGAATGCGAGCGCGTTAAACGCACTCTAAATCGTTTGAAAAATGTATGCTTTACGTTTAAGTTGAACGTTACGAGCATGTGTAATGTTAGAAGAGGATGCAAGAGTAGATTTTATCGATAAATTCAAGCGAAGAATAAAATGTTTTATTTTGTTAGTACTAACAAAAGTTTTAACCAATAAGAAAACATTCCTTTCCCTAGTGGGTTGAAACCTGATGAGAGGCACAATTATAATAGGGGATTGCTATGGCAACTCCCTATTTTTAAAAGAAGGGGGGTTTTCCTGACGATTTCTTGACGAATCAGAATGTAAATTATGTTGTGTATTTTCTAGGGTACCTTGAATATTAAAGTAGAGTGTTACCATGACAACGGCTTCCCCTACGTAGCAATCGCTTTCTGAGGGGGCGAATATTAACTAATCAGAAGTGGAATTTAATTCCCACCAAAAGTAATCGTGTTTCATATCATTATGTTTAAACTATTTCAGTAAAAAAATCAGAAAAAAAAATTGAAAATGATTTTTTCGGAATTCAAAATTGAAACCTGATGACAGGCACATTTATAATAGGGGGGTTGCTATGGCAACTCCCTATTTTTAAAAGAAGGGGGTTTTCCTTACGTTTTCTTGAATCAGAATGTAAATTATGTCGTGTATTTTCTAGGGTATCTTATAGGGTACCTTGAATATTAAAGTGGAGTGTTACCATGACAACGGCTTCCCCTACGTAGCAATCGCTTTCTGAGGGGGAGAATATTAACCAATTAGAAGTGGAATTTAACCCACCGAAAGCAATGGTGTTTTATATCATTATGTTTAAACGACTTCAGTAAAAAAATCACAAAAATAAATTTGAAAATGATTTTTTCGGAATTCAAAATTGAAACCTGATGAGAGGTACATTTATAATAGAGGGTTGCTATGGCAACCTCCTATTTTTAAAAGAATGGGCGTTTTCCTTACGTTTTCTTGACGAATCAGAATATAAATTATGTCGTGTATTTTCTAGGGTATCTTATAGGATACCTTGAATAATAAAGTGGGGTGTTACCATGACAACGGCTCCCTTTCGTAGCAATCGTTTTCTGAGGAGGCGAATATTAACCAATCAGAACTGGAATTTAATCCCCACCGAAAGCAACGATTTCAAACGAAACGATTTCCGTAAAAAAAAAAAACAAAAAAAAATTGAAAATGATTTTTTCAGAATTCAAAATTTGATTTTCAGACATTTTATCGCCACGGACTCTTCATTGACCAGTACAGTACATCGCCGGGACAGCACACCGATGCTCACTACAATTAATTCAAACCTAACATTACAGTAGTTGTAAAGTTATAAAGAAGTCGATATATTTTTCAAGTGAGTCGACAAACTGTCTCGGCGATGTATTGTCCTAGTCGATGAACAGTCCAACAACTCTAGATACTGATTTTGAAGACATTATAGTGATCAAGAAAAAGGTAATATTTAATTTTATATACCAAATAAGAAATATTAGAAGAAATTTCCCAAATTCCTTTAAAAGAATTTTTATAATTTTTTTGTAAGAATCAAAATTATGGATTATTGTTGGCATATAGAATTTAAGAAAACCAAGTAAATAAGAGAATATAATTTTATAGTTCATTAAATTCTAGTTTTTTTATTTAATGTTTTTTTGTGATTGATTTTTTTCTTGGCTCCGGTATAATTTTGATCTAAACATCTAAACAACTAAACAAAATTTACATAAAATATTGCTCTTGAATGAAGTAATTAACGGTAATTTAGAATTCGAATTAATTTGAAGTAGTTTCCGGTTTATGAAATCCTGTTTATGTTTATGATGTTATCAATATCTCATCAAATGACATTTTGCCCATGGTTAACAGGCAATCAGATTAGGAAACGGCAGTAAAAATCTTAAAATTTACAAAAACACATATATCTTCTTCAATTTTCAAGGTATTTCAATTTTCTCTTCGCCAATGCCATGCCAATAAACAAAGGAGTCAGGAATATTTTAAATATTTACCATAGTTAAGCTAGTTTACGAGCTTTGACCTCTGACAGTTGATCTTGTAAATCTTAAAATTTACAAAAATAAACATATCTTCTACAATTTCCAATGTAATTCTATTTCCCTTTCTTTACAATATTCTGAATTGATCTGGAATTCATTCAAAGTTTCAAAATTAACATTATCTTTAGTCAATAAGAATTTATTCCGTCTAAAAGTTGACGAATTTGTTCTAAAATGAACTAATCATTTCTTTACAGATTGTTAAAGTCTTCAAAGTTATAAAAACCGACATATCTTCCATATTTTAAAGTATATTCGAATTGCCTCTGCGCCAACGTCATCTAAATAAACTAAAGAGCCAGGAATATTTTAAACACTTAATATAGATAAGCTAGTTTATCAGTTATCACCTCTGAAAATTTCGCCTGCATAATACTGCCCTCCGATTATCTTATAATTTAGAAAAATACACCAATTGACTACAATTATCGTTATAAATACATTTGGTTTCTATTAAAATATTCCCTATTAACCGAGAATTCATACAAAGTTTCAAAATTTATAGTACGTTTACTCAACATTGAATTATTCACACTAAAACATGAAAATTCAATTAAGTGTACTAAAAAAAATGACTTATCGGAAAATAATAAATTTTTAGAAAAGTCGTCATAACTTCTTCAATTATCAGGCTAATTTCATTTTTTCTTCAACAATATACTACTAATTAACACAGGAATCGTGTGTATGTTAAACATTTAATGTAGATAAGCAAGTTCATGTGTTATCACCTCATAAAGTTAAGAGATATAAAATTGCCTTCAACAATCTTAAATTTTACAAAAACAATCTGCAATTTTCTGTATCATTTCATTATATTTTCAATAAAATATTCCCAATTAACCACGATTTCATCCATTGTTTCAGAACTCACTTTACCTTTACCCAACATTATAATATTCACACTGAAAGTTGAAAATTAAATTAAAGAGTGCATAAAAACTGCATTTTGGAAAATAATGAAAAAAATTAGAAAAGTCGTCATAACTTTTACAATTATCAAGCAAATTTCATGTTTTTTTCAACTATATACTCTCAATTAACTTGAGAATCGTATGTACTTTCAATATTTAATGTAGATAAGCTAGTTTATAAACTATACGCTCTGAAATTAGGCCAAACGATTGCCCCTCAAAAATTGTAAAGTTTTATAAAAACAAACATAACTTCTACAATTTTCAATATAATTTCATTTTCTTTTTATGAAATTGTAACATATTAACCAGGAATTCGTACAATTACTCTCAATTTGCAAAATTTAGAACTGAAAATGAATTATCCTCTTTGAAACTTGAAAATTTTATTTTTAACATAATAAATGATTTCTTGTCAATAAATCCGTTATAACTCTTTGAAAAATTACAAAAATGCCAACAATTTATGACGAGATAACTACGGCTATCACCCGCCAAATTCCCAAATATGCAAACGATAAAAATATACAAAATTCCTGCCGCCATCGAAGCTATCAAATGCTTCGATTAGCCTCCCAACTTTCGGTTACCTAAATTCCGTTCAACTTGCAACCAAAAAAAAATGAAATACCAACAATTTCCAAACTCACATCTGTGAGTCGTTTCTGCAAAGTGATTCCAACGATTAAACGCATTAATAACCGCTAATTAGCTGTGCCGGTAGGCCATCAAGCACTCCATTAAGCGAGCATTATCTCCGGCTGCAATTAGGAAAACAAGAAATCGCATAATTTCAATCGCCACACGCGAAACGTGCCAACCCGGACGTGCTGTTGAATAATTTGAAAAATTGCCAAGCGAAATACTAACACGAATACGAATATCATAAAAAGTATTAGAAACAGCAAACACATACAGGCAGAAAATATGGGAAGGCGAAATAAACTGGATGTTTGCTATGAATTGCTAGGCAACAGCCACCGTGATAAATTCGATAAATTAAACTGGCTTTTGCTGCAGAGAATTACGTAATTTTTTTTCTAAGCGCTCGCTACATAAATTACACGTTTTTATGTCGATTACCATAAACTATAATCATAATCAATACTCATAATCGCAATGAAAGTGAAAAAAGAGCGTATACGGAGGCGAATGCAGGATTAAGTGTTGATTTGAATTGATAGGAAAAAAGTTGCGTTTGCATAAACATTTCTATTGACCTGTTTATGTGAAGAAAAATTGTTTTTTAATGATCTATAAATTGAAAACTAATTGGAATATTTAAATAGGTTATAGATAATAGATTAGTTGACTTATTAAGTACATACCTACCCATACACTTAATAAGTAATTTTTTTTTAGATTGTGTTAGATTGTCAATTTTATTCAGAAATTTATTGGAGGCTGTTTTAAGAAAACTTAACTTTATGAACTAATAACTCTTAAACTAGTTTATGTATTTTACATTTTGGAAAGTATAGGAGATTTCCCAGTTAATAAGAATTACTATGGTGGAGAAACATTTTAAATATTTTAAAAATTGTGGAAGAAGTAGCGGTTTTTCTTAGTTATTTGGGAAAGACATTAAAGATCCATTGATTTATGTTGAATTTTGGAAGCCGATAACTCAAAAATACGTTTTAAAATATAACATTTGAAATAAGTTGATGATTCGTTGATTAATTAGCTTTATTTGGGTGAAAGGAAATTTAAATTCCATTCAAAATTGGATAAGATATAAATGTTTTTGTGAAGCTAAAACATTTACACACATTTCACAAGAAATTTCATACAAGTTAAACTTTGAGTGTAGCTATTTCCCAAGGTACCTATTGTTTATTAAAATTTCGAAAGTCAGAAAGATTCCTCTTCTCATTATGATTACTTTGGTATAAAGTAACTTGAATTTTATAAAAAATTGTAGAAGATACAATTAATTATTGTTAGTTTTATTCAGAAAATTATTGGAGGCTGTTTTAAGAAAACTTAACTTTATGAGCTAATAACTCATAAACTAGTTTATATATTTTACATTTTCGAAAGTCTAGGAGATTTCACAGTTAATAAGGATTATTTTGGTGGAGAAATATTTTAAATATTTTAAAAATTGTGGAAGATGTAGGGGTTTTTCTTAGTTATTTGACGAAAGACGTTAAAGATCCATTGATTTATGTTGAATTTTGGGAGCTGATAACTCAAAAATACGTTTTAAAATATAACATTTGAAATAGGTTTATGATTCCTTGATTAATTAGCTTTATTTGGGTGAAAGGAAATTCAAATTCCATTCAAAATTGGATAAGATATAAATGTTTTTGTGCAATTAAAACATTTGAAGAAATTTCATACAAGTTAAACTTTGAGAGTAGCTATTTCCTAAGGTACTTATTGTATATTAAAATTTCGAAACTCAGAAAGATTCCTCTTCTAATTATGTTTATTTTGGTATGAAGTAACTTGAATTTTATAGAAAATTGTAGAAGATACAGCTGTTTTGTTAACTCAATGAAAAATGTGTGACAGATCTTAGAAGTTATTCGTATATATTCTTTTGAAAGCATATATGTCGCTAATGCCTATGTAAAACTTAACTTTAAAGACAAGTATATAATTCCTTGATTAAATAACATTATTTTCGTGAAGCGAAATTGAAATTCCATTGAAAATTGACGAAGATATGATTGTTTTCGTAAAGTATGACAAATTCTTGGTTATGCATAAGCCTTTCATACAAAATTCAACTTTGAGAGCTGATAATTCATAAAATAGATAATGTATTCAAAGTTATATAAAGTTATATAGATTACCCAGTTAATTATGATTATTTCTGAGAGAGTGAAATTGAGTTTTATTGAAAACTGTAAAAGATATAGGCGTTTTTGTCAGCAAAATATATTTGTGGAAGAGTACTGGAATGCAATACTTTTTCATTAGTTATTCTAATTAAACAGTGTCATTTTATTCAAACCACCGCATCAACAGGATATCTACAGGATATCATTAAGTTAAATATTAAAAAAAGAACTTACTTCTGGTGCCGTCGGCGACGGCGGCATCCCTGGACGCGGGGCACCGACCCATCGATTCGGGTCCGTTCGGCAATCATCCTGCAATGAAGAAGACAAAAAACTCACTATTAGTATAATCTGGAAACGGATCTCAAAATGAGTTAAAGTGGGTAAAAGAATAAATGTTTGTCATAGTTTGATATATTCCCAAAGAGATTCACGTGCCGATTAATATTTATTTCGCCGAAGTTAAATGTTTTCGTGTGTGATTCCGTGTACATCGTGGGTTTACGCGGATGTTTGATACGCTGATTCGCATACGAAACTCGCGAATTGCTTACCGTGCAGCTGCGATATGCTGTGCACTGATAGACACATGACAAGATAGATTGCGATTCGCTATAATTACCGTTACGGTGCGATAAATTACTCAGCGAAGT
Source organism: Mimaenictus wilsoni (assembly GCA_027575185.1). NCBI lineage: Eukaryota > Metazoa > Arthropoda > Insecta > Coleoptera > Staphylinidae > Mimaenictus > Mimaenictus wilsoni. The sequence goes on from JAODAC010038242.1 coordinate 8,212, forward strand.
GCGACGCAAAGGGGCGGAAGAAAAGCCAAGAAAACTGCCTTTAAACAATGTTTGAAGAGAGAATAACGTTTTAAACTTTTATTATTCAAGTCAAATCTAGTAGAATGTAATAAAAGTAAAGCACTTTTAAATCAAACACAAAAAGATTCTTGGAAGAAATAATCTTGATTTGGTGTAGTCCAATGAATTAAATTAGCTTCAAAAAACCCTAACGCACGTCAGCAATCGCGATAGAAGATCGAATTCACTAATCTGAGCAGAGTGCACGCTCGCCGAGTCTTAGAAACATAAACTTGGCACTTGACGACTCTTCTGGATGACTTGACTAGCAGCAAATCAAAATTATATTGTTAACATTAACTTATAGTAAACTATCTACGGCCTGAAAAAATTATGCATTTCTCAGCGATGTGCGACGCAAAGAGAGCGCAAAAAGCCAAGAAAATTGCGTTTAAAAAGTTTTTAAAGGCAGAATGAAGTTTTAAACGTTTAAAATTTAATAGGAAGTAAATCAATTTTGAAGTAAGCAGACAAATATCCTTGGAAGAAATAATCTCGATTTTAGGTAGTTCAATGAATTAAATTAGTTTCAAAAAACCCTAAAGCACACGTCAGCAATCGCGATAGAAGATCGAATTCATCAATCTGAGCAGAGTGCACGCTCGCCGAGTCTTAGAAACATAAACTTGGCACTTGACGACTCTTCTGGATGACTTGACTAGCAGCAAATCAAAATTATATTGTTAACATTAACTTATAGTAAACTATCTACGGCCTGAAAAAATTATGCATTTCTCAGCGATGTGCGACGCAAAGAGAGCGCAAAAAGCCAAGAAAATTGCGTTTAAAAAGTTTTTTAAGGCAACTTTATTCTGCCTTAAACTTTTAAAATTTAATAGGAAGTAAATCAATTTTGAAGTAAACAGACAAAGATTCTTGCAAGAAATAATCTTGATTTTGGGTAGTTCTATGAATTATATTGGTTTCAATAAACCCTAAAGCACGTCAGCAATCGCGATAGAAGATCGAATTCACAAATCTGGAAAAATATTGGAAAAATAAACAGGACACTTTACGACTCTACTGGATGACTTGAGTACAAGTTAATCAAACGTATAGTGTTTATATTAACTTATATTAAACTATTTTTAATTTTGTGTAGTTCAATGAATTATTTTGGTTAAAATAAACGCTAAAGCACATCAACAATCGCGACAGAAGATCGAATTTACAAATCTGGAAAAATATTGGAAAAATAAACAGGACACTTTACGACTCTACTGGATGACTAGAGTACAAGCTAATCAAATGTATAGTGACTATATTAACTTATATTAAACTATTTTTAATTTTGTGTAGTTCAATGAATTATTTTGGTTACAATAAACCCTGAAGCACGTCAGCAATCGCGATAGATGATCGAATTCACAAATCTAGAAAAATATTGGAAAAATAAATAGGGCACATGACGACCCTACTAGATGACTTGAGTACAAACTAATCAAATGTATAGTGACTATATTAACTTATATTAAACTGTTTTTAATTTTGTGTAGTTCAATGAATTGTTTTGATTAAAATAAACGCTAAAGCACGTCAGCAATCGCGACAGAAGATCGAATTTACAAATCTGGAAAATATTGGAAAAATAAACGGGGTACTTGACGATTCTACTAAATGACTTGAGTACAAACTAATCAAATGTATAGTGACTATATTAACTTATATTAAACTGTTTTTAATTTTGTGTAGTTCAATGAATTATTTTGGTTAAAATAAACCCTAATGCACGTTAGCAATCGCGATAGAAGATCGAATTCACAAATCTGGAAAAATATTGGAAAAATAAACAGGACACTTTACGACTCTACTGGATGACTTGAGTACAAGTTAATCAAACGTATAGTGTTTATATTAACTTATATTAAACTATTTTTAATTTTGTGTAGTTCAATGAATTGTTTTGATTAAAATAAACCCTGAAGCACGTCAGCAATCGCGATAGATGATCGAATTCACAACTCTGGACATCTTGGAAAAAAACAGAGCATGATGATCCTATTGCATTTCTTGGTATAAAATACGAAAAATAAATTTCCAAAGAAATTTGATCTTATCCTTCCTATCTCTTTGAAACGATAAATAATCAAATAAAACTCATTAATTTGAATATGATACATGATAGCACTCATACATTCCCATTCGTACATTCATACAAGTTCCTCGTTTCGTTTCGTGTCCATTTCGTTTTGACGATTTGATTTGATGTCGTTGATGAGCACCAACCTCACCTCATGGCAGCCAGTGCCACCATCGGATGTATTAACGCACGTAACGTAGTTGTCAGTTGATTGCGATTGCTGATCGAACGGTAATCAGAATTTTGATTTGACAGGATGATAGCCACTTGTTAGCGGCGTTGATAGCTTGAATCCGGACGCGCAGAGAAAGGATAATAAAACGTCCGCCTTCTACCGGTCTAATCAGCTCGCATCTAATGTGTGTCTAATCAACGTTGTAATCATCATAATAAATGTTTCATTTTATCTTATTTTATGTTTCTACGGATGTATTTAAATTAATCATAAACAATCTAATTAAAATTTGATATAACCATATTATTTAATATTTAAATTTTTAATTGTTACAGAACCATGATTTGTTCATGAATATACTTAAAGCAAACACTTCAAATATGGAAAAAGAAGTGCAGTGGTATGTGGATACCAATTGACGAGCCCACAACGCTCTATACCAGGGGGTGTGGAGTAATGGTGAGGGGTAAGGCCTATGAGAGGAAGTGGCGGTACGGCCGCATCCTGCCGGGAGCAGGTAATATCCCCAAAAGTAACTTAAGTCATAAATCCCATAATCACACGTCGTAAACAAACATTTCGGAGTTTGAAGTGTGCAAGAAAGGGGACTGAATGTTTCCAGAAACTGACCGCGTTAATAAATGAGAGACTGTCCTTCGCTCTTACTTTCCCAACCAGCCGGCATTGGACAGTTCGTCCCTTCGTCCGAGCTGAGCTTGTCACGTTAGCGCGTCCCTAGCGCGTGGCAGCTGGCAATGCGCGTCGCCGACGCTTTCGAGGTTTCTTTGTCATATCTTATGTAAAAAAAGGAGTTAGGTATATAGCAACGCGCAGGAAAAACCGGGTTTGCAACATCCAGTGCATAAATAATTTTTTCGGTGTTGTAAACGATTAACTTAACAATAAAGGTGCGGTCAACCGTACTTGAAAAGTCAAGAGTGGCAATAAATGTTTCGGGGTTTCGTGGTAGAGTCCAACCTGCCGACGATTGTGCCGTGCCGGCACAGGCGTTTACCGAAATCGCAAGCATGACTGAATCATACGAAAATTACCGATGGTCGTAAACTATGGATTCTAACCTCCTCATTCCAATGTCAACTGTATTTATGTGTAATGTTTTGTGTTATATGTAATGTAATTTCTTGCACTTTATGTTATGTAAACTATTGTGGCGTGTGACTTTCTTCGACCGTATTATTCATGTTGTTAGTGCAGTGCTATTGACTGTGATATATTGGCATAACTAGCAGTGAAATAAAACATTGAATAACTCTAATAGTGTTATGCGGCAACGTAAAATTAGATTGACTAAATACACTAACAATAAGTCTACACATGTGATAATAAGTTCCGTTCTTTGTTTTGTTACAATTTTAGATGTTGTATAATTTTGCAATCACGAGAATCTTGCACTTCTTGTGGAAGGTGACGAAAGAGAACTCGTGACTGCTGATGAGCCCTAAGAACGATACTAGCCGAAGGAAGTTGAGAAATGTGTGGTAGAGTAGATGTTTTCGCTTCGGATTCTAGTTTGAGACTGCTTTATTTTTAAATCTTAAAACTAACTTAAGCTACAAACTGCAATGTGCTGCAATGACATTTTCTCTTCTCTCTCTCTCTCTCTCTCTCTCTCTCTCCTCTTCTTTTTCCTTCCCTTCAGCGTGATACGCAACGGTACCACGCACTCACCCCGTGGCGGCCTACCACTCTCAAATTGCTGAGTTTTGGTCGCACAAGTTTTATTGTCCCCAATGACCGAGACTTTACAACATGCTGAGTCAAGAAATACCAAAATATGTTAAACCTAGACTAAATCTACGAAAATAATGCACTACTACAGGCATGATCCGAAGGCCAAATATTGAATGTTGGACCATGGAGTCAGTAACAAGAAGAAGCGGAGAGAAATATGTTGTGGTGCACGACGTTGTCGCCAAATAATGTTGGGGATCGGAGTCCGGATGCAATGTATGGATTATTTCTAAGTTTCGCAACTTAGAAAAGCAACCACTTGGCTGGGGTAT
>JAODAC010038253.1:0-12548 GCA_027575185.1 Mimaenictus wilsoni
TATACATATATATAACATATTCAAGATTGGCAAATACGAATATTCAATTGTAAAAATAGACTTGTTTTAACAAGTCTGATAACATGTTAATTCTTATTCATATTCAAGCAAGTTCTGATTACAAATATTCTTAAAATTTCCGCAATTTTTTTACAATAAATAATAGCATATAATTACTTACTTCAGGTAGTGCTTTGTTCGTTCCTATATGAATCCCTCCAACTTCCACGAAAATAGGTCCATAGGTTTTTGCGCCGAAATATGAAAAATGGGTATTTCCCAGAAACAAACTAACATTCCCCATAATTTCCCCATAATCTGGTATATCCCCAAAATATCGCAGGGCATATTTATGACTGCTCAACTCTGCAATGTTCTCATACCAGAAGAGATGAAACATATCAATCAACGTATTCTCTAATCTATCCCAGAAAGCCATCTTCGATAGCAAACCCGAATACAATGAAGCTACATAAGCTGTGTTCAGCGGCTGAACGAACTGCCAGTTATACCAAGGATGTGGAAGAGACATACTGATCAAAACTAATTGGGCGTTAAACAAATTGGCAAATGGGGTAAAACAATCCGTATGGGTGGCACCAACAATCACAATATCATAACTTCTATTCTCTGCTTTAAACTTGTGCATTGCTTCTGAGTTTAGCGCAAAACCACAGGTTCTTTCTGCAATAGCAGCCACTTTGATCACAACTTCCATTCTGGAGGATAACCGATCGATTGATTTACTGTTAAACATTTTATCAGTATCATCAAAACTGAAGGCTTCTTTCTTTGAGGTATACGCTGGAAGTGGTACAATCTCCACATTTTTATTCATAGTTGTCTCCGAGAAATACGACAGATAAGTCACATTGTGACCACGTTCTCCCAGAAGATTCGAAAGAGTTTTCACTATATTATGATGACTACGAGCTTGAAACGGAGCCGTCACTAATATGTTTAATGAATTACAAAAGTCACAAAACGCGAACAGTGCTACTATAATAATCGGACGCATTTTAAACGTTAATATTTAAAATACAAGCACTAGTCTTCAATTCAATGACAAGAAACAATATAATTGTATACACAAGATATTTGCACGTTTTATACTTTCATATTGGCATGACTAAATTTGACGTATTCTATATTCATAGATTAGTTTAATGAAATGTTACTTTTTGCCATTTTGAATATTTCAAATAGAAGTCGAGTAAAATCAACAAATACCCTTTGACGTGTTATCGTTTTGTATTAATATTTACGTTTCTTAGTACTAGGTTGTAGAATAGTGGTCGGCAACCTATTGCTCGCGAACCATATTAAGCTCTTTGGATGTGAAACTCAGGCATTTTATATGTCTGGGGTACCACCTCCCGAGAGTCTTAAAGTATTACCTAGAATACTTGAAAAAGAGAGGCTTAAAAACAGACATTTTATTACTTGAAATTTTTGCCTGTTCTGGCTCAAAACGTTACAGATCACTGTACTCAACTACACGTTTTCTAACTATCAGGTTAATTTGTGTGAGTGTAAAAGCGCCTCTTGGTTTGTTTCAAAAAACACATATTTCCTCAAAATATCTAGACTATTCAGAATTAAAATATTTTAAAATTTATATTGGCGAATATTTTAATATACTTACTTGAGATAAGGACTTGTTTACTCCTACATGAATCCCACCAACTTCAATATTTGCTGGCACGAAAGGTCGAGCACCAAAATAAGTATAGTGTGTATTTGACAGATATAAACTGGCATTCCTGACAAGCACTGAAGTTTTAGGGATATCTTCCCCGAAGACTTCCCTTGTCCATTGATTATTCTACTCCTCAAGGAAATGCACGTACCATAAAACGAAAAAACCTTCGATTAAGGTATTTTCAAATCTTTGCCAGAAGGACATTATTGCAGGTAATCCAGAATAAAGAGAAGGCACATACGCAGGGTTTACGGGGTGTACCAAGTTCCAAGTATACCATGGATGAGACTCAGACATAGTAAATAGCACTAAAGGTGCTTTAAACACTCTTGCTAAAGGTGTAAAGCAATCGTTGACTCCAGCCACAATAATAACCACATCGTAGCTGCGTTTTTCAGATAGAAACTTTTTCATTACTTCTGAGTGCAAAGTTATACAAGATGGTATGGCTAACTTGTAGAAATTTGCCACAACTCCCATTCGCGAAATTAACGTATCTATAGAATTGCTCATGAATATCATATCGAGGTCCCTGAATGTATACCGTTCCTTTATACCGGTAAAACTACTTGGAAATTGAACAATTTCGACATTTTCATGCATTTTTGGTACGGAATAGTAAGATAAATACGTTACATTATGTCCAGCTTGTGCTAAACCTTCCGAAAGTGGTTGAAGAAGATTATGATGACTTTGTGCCTCATATGTGGCAACCACCAATAATTGTAATGCATTACAATACGTGACACTTCCAAGGAAAAAAGGGATGCGTTTCATTTTGTGGTTTTATCACAACAAATAATACTTTACTCACTTCATGATTTTTAGGACAATATTTATACTCATAAACGACATATGAATTTTGAAATTACTAGTGATTAGATAATAATTATAGTTACTCATAAAATAATATGAGCTGTTAACTTTTAAGTGATTTCCGTCACTATCAATGTGGTGAATTAATTGTTCCATGATAAGAGTGCGTAATTACTAATAATAAAAGGCACTTGTTCACAATAAATTTGGAAATTTGTGATTTAGGTATATGGTGTCTCAAAGTAATCATTGGCTGGTTGGTAACTCCTTATTTCAAGAATATACTCATATACTCATATTCTTTGTAACTTTATCTTCAACCAACAATTTAACGACTATTTGTGCAAAAACGGCATAACCAACAGTTGACGCTTCTACCTATCGATAGTTGATAGTTCCATTCCCAAGCCTGGGCTTACCAAAGAAAGTTACTACTGAGCGATGCACAGTGCTCCTCGATAACACCAGAGACTCTTGGCTTGAAAATCCTATAGAACGAAAACGCCTGGAAGGCTTTGCTACGTTTCTGCCAAGACGGCATCCAACTGAAGGCCCCGAGACCGACCATTTAAAATAGGACTATACATCAGCTCTTGGTGTCTTTCCCGAGGTAATATATCTAGACTATTATATTACTTACTTGAGGTAAGGACTTGTTTGCTCTTATATGAATCCCACCAACTTCAATTAACCCAGGCACAAAAGGTCGAGCACCAAAATAAGTATAGTGTGTATTTGACAGAAATAAACTGGCATTCCTGACAAACTCTGAAGTTTTAGGGATTTCTTCCCCGAAGAACTCCATGGCCTTTTGGTTATTCTCCTCTTCAAGGAAAAGCAAATACCATAAAGTAAAGAATTCTTCGATTATCGTATTCTCAAGTCTTTGCCAGAAGGACATGTTTGGAGGTAATCCAGAATACATAGTAGGCACATACGCAGGGTTTATGGGATGAGCCAAGTTCCAAGTATACCATGGATGTGTCATAGACACGCTGAATAGCACTAAAGGTGCATTAAACACTCTTGCTAAAGGTGAAAAACAATCGGAGACTCCAGCTACCATGATAACTACATCGTAGCTGCGTTTTTCAGCTAAAACCATCTTCATTGCTTCGGAATGTAATGTCTTACAGGATGGTCCAAGTAACTTGTGAAAGTTTGTCGCAACTTCCATTCGCGAAATTAAGCGATCTATAGAATTGGCCTTGAAAATCGAATCGATATCTCCGAATGCAAATCGTTCTTTTGCATCAAAATTACTATTTGGAAATTGAAGAAGGTCGACATTTTTATGTAATTCAGGTTCAGGATAGTAAGATAAGTATGTTACGCCATGTCCAGCTTGGGCTAAACCATTTGAAAGTGATTTAAGAATAATATGATGACTTCGGGCCTCAAATGTGCCAATCACTAATAAAGTTAAAGCCTTACAGCACGTTATACTCCCGACGAAAAATAGCAAGAGTTTCATTTTGTCTTTTTAGCCCAACAACCAATATTGCACTAAGTCTTTTAGTACTGGAATTATGGCATATATAGTTAATGTGCATATTTAAATTACAACTGATTAGATAAAAAACTAAAAAATTTACATTACACAAACAGTAGCTGTTTGATAAGAAAAATGTGTAATTTTTTAAATAAACAGCAAATCCTACAAATTCCTATTTTACCTAGCAATATCTCTACCAAATAAATATTTGTTGAGTTGGTCACTGTTTACTTCATGCACATTCACTTATCAACATATAGAAATACTATTAAGGCATCCGCAAACTCTACCAAAACGTTATTTTGGTATGATAACAAGCATATACTCTCGAAGTTTAGTTACATCAGGGTTATATCATTGATGTTGAAACCAGTACCATGCCACGTGAGCATTAAACAAATTCGCTAGAAGAGCAACAACTAACCACGACGCATCAAAAGAGATACTAGATGTACAAAGTGTTAACTCTAAAGCGACACAAGTTTCAGCATGTCTTACTGGAACAATATGGAAAAACAAGCACATCTCAAAAGATCCGAAAAACTGGGTATTTAAAACATGCGTCAGACCCTTGCTTATGCAGCTGGGACTAGTTCCGATACAAGTAAAACTAAGCAATTCATGCGAACAATTGAAATGAGAACACTTCGGACAATCAACGATGTTACTTTTCTGGATTGAAAGCGAAGTGCCCCAATAAGGGCTGAACTAAATGTACAGGACAGAGTGCGATGGAGAAGAGCTTGGAAAGAGCATTTTGGTGGAATGGAACAACGCTTCTCCAAGTGGACCTGCTCCAATAAACGGAACAGAACCAGACCCATGGTATTGCGAACAGCAACATCAATCCGCGAATTCCCACCTCCACCTACATCTCTAAGCGGAAGAAGGCCGATATCACCCTCTAACAGCGGCATACCAAGCCGTGCTCACCGCCCACAATCATACCTAGAGGCGCGTCGTGCCTGTCTCACTCTCTCCTGTCCACATGGTGCCCCTCTGTTCGTAGCTACACACATGCAGTTGGGCATTCATGTGACGTTTCGTTTGGCCGTGTTAAGACATTTTCCAGGAGCTTACGGCGCCAAATGCGTCGTGCAACCACTTAAACCTACCCCAAGAGCGTCTTCGGCTTCTATGCTCTCTTTATTAATCATTTGACGACTCAGGGCTTACAAAAAACGTGAAAAACATGTGGTGTAGATTAAACAGCCCAAAAGTTCTTTCACGCCAGACTGAATATAGATAATTTGACGACAAATATATGAAGGGGCTTTAACTTGCCTCGCCGTTCTCCACAAATGGGTCGACGGTCCAAGCGATGGGCCGATTCTTGGACATCTACGTTGCCAGAAGTAGAAAACTAGCAAGACTTTGTCTTACAATAAGAGAAAGATACTGAATAGAACTATATGTATGGCAAGCTACGACAGAATATGATGAGTTCGGGCCTCATATGTGGAAACCACTAATAATTGTAAAGCATTACAATACGTGATGCTACCAAGTAAAAAGAAGGCAACTTTCATCTTGTGGTTTTATCACCAGAACCTCTATCGCACTAACTATGAGACATTGTGGGCATTGTCGAAGTATATACAGATATCGTCAGTAATAGACATAACCGGTAGATAAGAATTATAGAATCACTTACATATGATAAGGAGTTGTTGACTTTTATATGAATTCCGCCAATTTCGACGATTCCAGGTGGTAAAACAGTAGCTCCTTGATAAGAGAAATGCGTATTTACAAGAAATAAGCTGCAGTTGTTCACAATATCTCTGTAACCAGGTATATCGTCTCCAAAATAACTCTTGGAGAATTGGTAACTTCTTGCTTCGAGTACATACTCATACCAGAATATAAAAAATGAATCTATTAAGGTATTCTCCAGTCTCTGCCAAAAAGTCATCTTGGGTGGATAACCAGCATATACGGTCGGAACATAGGCGGTGCTCAAAGCTTGTCCAAGTTTCCAATTATACCAGGGATATATCATTGATGTTGAGACCAGCACTAAATGGGCATTGAACATGTTCGCTAGTGGAACAAAACAATCTGTATGACAAGCTCCAATGAGGACTACGTCGTAAGAACGATTCTCCGACTTTAACTTATACATTTCTTTGGAATGTAGCGATGATCGACAAGCAGAGTCAACTAAGCCTTGAATATTCGTAATAACCTTCATCCTTGATAATAGTTGATGCAGAGTTGAACTTTCAAAAACTTCATTTATATAGTCAAAACTATATACTTCGCCGGTTTCTTTTATATAACGTGGAAATGCTATAACTTCTACATTTGTTTTATTCCTTTCCGTATAATAAGTGATATAGGTAATATTATGTCCACGTGTGGCCAGTCCTTCTGAGAGTGATTCCAAAATGTAATGGTGACTTTTTGCTTGATATGGTAACACAACAAGAACATTTAAACAGGAAGAAAGTGTGCACAACCCGAGGAAAATTAAAATTCGCATTTTGTGTGCAAGTAGGTAAGAAATACTGGTAAATAACTAATGGTATATAACTTATAAAATGTCTTACTTGGCTTATTTGAAGTTGATATTGAAATGACACTTGACATTCTTGACATTAATTTGTATAATAGTTATTTCCACGAGTATATTTATCTAATGAATGTGAAACGAAATGTGAAAAACAAGGTACAAAGCGTATTTCATAGAAATTTTAATGATTGCATTCCGAACTGCTTTATAATTATATACCCATAATACATGAAACATTTTTGTGCCAAGATTATAACATTTAATGACTCTTAATGACCGATGGTTCCCAAAATAACTGATATCAAAAGGTTTAAATAACAGTATTCTCGACTGATAAGGCCCGTAGGTACATTTCTGAAGGACATCAGTATATAAAGGCCTTCAGACAATTACAGTTGCGCTACTCATACATCCGCCGTCTTCTCTCTCTCTCTCTCTCTCTCTCTCTCTGTCTCTCTCTTTATCTCGCTCCACTCTAAGGGAGTTCTCTTAAAATCCTAAAATCATTTTACTTACGTAAGGTAAGGTTTTGTTGTCTCTCAAATGAATTCCACCAACTTCCACTGCAGTGGGAACATTTGACTTCGCCCCCATAAACGAAAAATGTGTATTGATTAAATGAAAGCTATTCTTAACCATGTCATCATAACTAGAAATAGCATCTCCGAATCTCTTAGCTTGCTTGTGATTCCCAACTTCATCCACATAATCACGCCAAAACATAAAAAAAAACATATCTACTAAAAGATTCTGCACCCTTTCGAAGAACGTCGTATATGAACTATATCCAAAGATGTAACTAGGAATATAAGCGGGTTTCGTTGGGTGTCCCATATTCCAAGGGTACCATGGTAGAGGTACAGATGTTGAAAACAACACCAAAGGAGCTTTGAAAAAGTTTGCAAATGGAGCAAAACATTCAGTACGGCATGCCCCAATTATTACCAAGCCATAACCACGGTTTTCTTCTTTGAATTTGTACATTTGCTTTGAATCGAAAGATACTCCACAGGCAAAATTCAAATTTTTCTTTTGCAGATTCGTTATCACCTCTAATCGGGATGACAAGATATGAATAGTATCGGTAAGGTAGATAGTATTTAAGTCTTCAAAACTGAAGTGCTCTCGTATTTGACCAGATAAAATGGAACTGGAGTGTACAATATATTTCAAATTTTTCGGAACTGTCTTTTCTATAAAGTGGATTATACAAGCTACTTGGTATCCTCGATTAGACAATTTCTTCTAAAGGGTCTTCAGAATATTATGGTGACTTCGAGTGTTATATAGAAGAATCACTAAAATTTTAAATGAATTGCACAACGTGCAAATTGTCAGAAATAACAGTATAAAGTGAACTAAACTAGTATAACATTATCGTTTCTGGATGTTGTCATACTTATTCATGAATATGTAAAAGATAACACTTTAACAAGGTTTAGGTAATTCAAAAATTCCTTTAAAAGTGCGTATATTTTTTAAAGTTATGGTTAGTTAATACGCGATAAAATATTTGCAAGCAACACATGTTTACTCGGTTTAAATTGGTTAAGTTGTGTTCATAACATTGCCTAGAGTGCTCCACTGTCAAAAGTAATTGAAAACGAGCCTGGCCAAGGAAATGATTATTATAAACATACTTACATAAGGTAACCTGTTTATACTTCCAAGATGAACACCAGCAATTTCAATTACACCAGGAATATTTGTCTTGTGAGCCGAATACGAAAAAATGAGTATTAACCATCATCAAACTAGCATTCCTGACAATATCCCCTAACTCAGAAATATCCCCAACACACTACTTTGCGAATTTCACACTTATTGGTTCTTGTGTAAAACTAAACCAGAACAAATGAAATATTGGTATAATGGTGTTCTCTAGTCTTTCCCGGAAAGACTTGGTCTTACAATTTGCAAATCCAGAGGAAATGCTTGGAACTATTGAAGGATTCCATGGTTGTGGCGATTTCCAAGAATACCAAGGAAGTGGTATGGTCACCGAAAATAATGCCAAAGGTACTCCGAAAATCCATGCAAAAGATGCGAAATAATCTGTATGACTGGATCCCATAATAACTAAATCATAATTGCTTTCCTCAGTTTTAAATTTTTGTAATTTTTCTGATTGTAGTAACACCTCACAGCAATACTCGGCAAATCCATAAATAACGAAATCAAATCGAAGCCGAGAAGAAAAGTGATCGCTAATGTTACGATGAAATAACTTATTCATGGTGGAAAATGATAATTGTTCAGTTATTCTTTCTTAGGATATGCCAATAATTTCCAAGTGATTTTCTGTGGAGATATCTGGCAACATTGTGATGAATGTCACGTTATGTCCTCAAGAAGTTAAAGCCTTCGAAAGTGTCTTGAAGACATGATGATGACTTGGAGCAAGTAATGGTAAGATCACCAATATTTTAAGTCAGTTTGATATTGTAAAAACATTTAGGAAAGTCAAAAAGCGCACTGGGAATATATTAACAACTGTTAAACTGTCCTTTAGCATCCTTTATATATGGTTATACTATTTATAAGCAATCTTCATTAGGTAATAATACTTTGGGTGACTTGCTGAAATTTGTATATTTGAGTTGCTTATGTTTAAACTGTTTTTGTTCAATACTTTTGGTACTTTAGATTCTTCGAAAATGTGTTTATTTTTTTGCTCTTGATTTCAGATCTATACTTAAAAAACGAAATTTTTTGAATGCCGTAAATGCCACAACAAATGTTTAAAATGCTGGTAATTCAGACAAAACATCTCCGCAAAATCACTTCGCCGACTTTTCTGACACACCGAACAGCAACGTTATTTACTTGGTATATTTCGAAACTTGTAATACTCTACTAATATGGGAATGTTTGAGATGGGAGTCTAGTCTACAGGGACAGTGGGGTGATCAGTGGAGGGAATAGTATGGGGTAGAGACCGAGAAATGCAATAGAAGAGCGGGAAAGGCAGAGTAGGATCATCAAAAGCACCTAAAATCTTACATTCCAAAGAAAACAGATGATTGGACCAAAACCGGAGGACCTTAGTGTCAAGAACTTCACAAGGATCTACCTAATTCCGCATCTCCAAAATTGGCTAAATTGAAACCATGGTGAAATAGATCGGTGGCATTCACAGCTCCTCACGGTGCACGGATACTTCGGCGAATACTTGTACCGTATAGAGAAAATGACACAGTCGGACACACCTTCTTCAACTGTCGTACCTGGGATCACCTTAAAGATGCAAACATGAGACGGCTAACGCCGGACACTGCAATTCAATACATTCTAGAAGACAAAAAAACACTGGAATACCGTCAGCAGGTATGTTAAGCAGGTACCAATAGCGAAAGGTGAAACGGAAAATACAGTGACATCAGAAACCGGATACGTTATGCAGCCTACTAACCAATTGTAGCAAACTTAGGCCCCTCTGATATACCCGAGTATTTTTGTATTTAAATCGGTGAATTTTGCAATTTCGGATATGTTCTCGTGAATTGATAATTAATATATTACCATAAAATGGTTTCAACTAACTAAACCCTTAACTATGCAGTGTTCGAAAAATGAATACTGTTCAATTTGCATTTCTATAAATTTTCAATGTTATGGTAATATATTTGAAAAATAATCATCACAAGCAACAGTTATATGAATAAATATTCCTTGTGATATACTCAAAAATAATAGACTTACATTTGGTAAACTTCCCTTGTTTCCCAAATGGATTCCAGCCACTTCCACAAACCCTGGTGAACCACTCCTCCCTCCTAAGAATGAATGATGTGTGTTTGCAAGGAACAAACTTGAATTCCTCACAATATCTGCCAATGGAGGTATGTCATCACCAAAATACTTCTTGGCATACCTGGTACTCATTGGGTCTTCAAGATAATCATACCAAATTATACCTACTATATCCAGAATAGTATTCTGCGTTCGTTCCCAGAAATTCATTTTGATGGTATATCCAGAGAAAAGACTAGGCACATAAGAAGGGTTCCCAGGTAATGCCAACATCCAGGGATACCAGGGAAATGGTATAGACATTGAAAGCAAGACTAATGGTGCATTGTAGACGTGGGAAAATGGCACGAAACAGTCTGTAAGACATGCACCAACCACAACCAGGTCATAACTGCGTTCCTGGGCTTTAAACTTCTGCATTGTTTCGGACAAAAGTAATTTTTGGCATATATATTCGCCCAGATCGTAGAGTCCCATAACTGCTACAGCTCGCGCCGATAGAGTTTCTATGGTGTCACTTTTAAACACTTCATTTACGTACGAAAATGAAAATCGCTCCACGACACTTTGTACGGGTAGAATAACATATTCCAGATTTTGTTGGGTGACATTTTCCGGATGCATTGTAATAAACGTCACATTATGACCACGAGAAGCTAAACTCATGGACAGAGGTTTGAGGATGAGATGATGACTTCGCGAATGATATGGTACGATCACTAAAATATTCAGTGCCTTGCAAACCGTGAGGAACGTGAGAAACGGGATCAAAAGCATTTTCACCGTTTCACAACCGATATTGAAAAGTAACTAATTATTGGTTGTTGAAATTGCCGCGGATATTTCAGTGTGAATTGTATTCACCAAGTCAAGATTTTCTCGAATACTGTCAAGGCACGACTGTGCTCCGTTGATTCATTTGATGCACAATTAAAATTAGAGTACACTAGATATTATTAGGGCTCGAACAAACCGAAACGACTCGATGTCAGGGTTGCTAGTTAAAAGAACATCTAATTTTGTACATATATTAGAATATTCTCCACTTTTCTATGTTGCCTTTCTGAACGGCAGTTTCGTTAGCAAAACCAAGCGAGTTTACCACAATATCAGTAAGTACCTACTTGCAGAACAATAGTATACCTTATCATTTACTTATAATGTACAGTATATTAATTAGTTAGGAATGTTCGAAAAGCCATTACAGAATGCCTTCTTAATTTGTTTTTCCAAATGGCAGTTTCAATGGAAACTTTGAAAAACAATTACTAAATTGCAATTCCATGGGAAGATTTCAGGTTCTCAAATAATTGTATATAAATCACTTACGATTTCCACTATTCCAGAGAACTTCGTGATAAGAGAAGAATGAGAACCGGTGATTAGTAAACTAGCATTTTTGCGAATATCTTCAAAAGTAACCAACCATCTCTTCGCGATGGTCTTCTGGGCTTGGTTACGATTTTCGGACTCCTGTATATAGTCATCGTAAAATACGAACACCCTGTTGATGATCAAGTTATAAAACTTTTCCTTGAATGTCATCTGGGATATAAGACCGGACATGCTTCTAGGGAAATACGATGGATTTGTGGATTAGTCCAAGTGTCAATGGAACCATGGAGTGACTAAACCAAAATGGGCTTTAAAATATATTGTGCAAACCTATGTAAAAATTGCAGTACAAAAGCGTGTCTAGTTGTAACGCACGTGGTAAGTCGCGGTACAGATAAACTTATATTCCGCGTAGGTTGTTAACGGAAAGGGGGTTCAACGATGCAGTTTGAATAGGCTCAATGAGAACTAGTAGCTCGAAAGCGTTAGTTAATCATCATTGCCCAACCAAGAAAACAACATTAACATAAGAAGAAAGAAAGATCCAAGCTGATAGCTGCCGAAGTCGTAGTGGTCACACAATGTGTAAAATGGCGACCCGAAGTTGTAAATCCGCGTAAACGCGAGGTTGTATTACCACAATTCAAATACTCGAGCGAACTGAAATTTCTGTGGTGCTCGGGAAGGATGAATGCCGCCGTGCGTTACATACGTGTGCGCATCCCCCAGTCAAAACGACAAACATGCCCACAAAATCGTGTCAAGCAGAAACTAACCGTAACTACTGAGAAACGGTCGTTTACAAATCCGAAATATACAAGTCGCTCGGTGTGCATGGAGAGTGATTCAGAATAAATGGGGGAATGTATGGGGTAACAACTGGGAAGTAGCAATAAAACTTTGGGATGTATGTGTGAAACCTATGATCATGT
>JAODAC010038264.1:0-12543 GCA_027575185.1 Mimaenictus wilsoni
ATATATAGCGTCAGTGTTATTGATATTGTTATTATTGTTGTTTGATTTTACCGAGCATCGACTGCTATGGTCATTAACTCTATTCAATTCTTCGTTCAATGTAATTAGTCATATTAGAGGCATATTAGAGGCTAACACTATTGATAAGAAGAAGAATTCACTTTAATATGCATCCCCACCAAGAATCGAACTCGGGACCTCATGGACAGTGGCCATCGACCATACCACTGCGCCACTTGGGTGGACGATATTGTTATTATTATAGTCGTTAACATTATTAGTATATGTTATTAATATTAGTAAATGTTTAAATTTATTTAATTAAACTGTCCTAAGTGAGGAGCATCTTTGGGGACTAAAATTATTTGGTTTATGAATTTATTTATTTATGTCCTACCCGGGGCTTAATATAATTAACGGAATTATTTATTTTATATCCCACCAGGTGGCTGTGTAGAATGATTAATGACCACAATGTACCGGGATCGATTCCCGGCGGATATTAGTTAGTTCATAATAATAATAGTTGCTAAAATAGAGTTTCTAAATAGAATAATAAAGTTGTCGATGTTGGACAAATCAAAAAAAGTGTTAGATTTTATATACAGAATAGACAGCATTATATAATATATTTCACTCGATTAAATTATGTAGAAAATTCAAAAGTCAAGATAAAATATTCCAATAGTTTTTCCAGTGTGTTTCCACTTCATAGCGATAAAATACGAGTGAAACTATCTATGCAACATACTGGCCAAAAAATTGCAATCCTTGCAAACCGGTTAATTAAAGCAAACTTTTCCGTCCCGCGGGAAGTAATCGGCAATTATGCATCTTTTCCCTGCGTGCACCCCATGCAAGCTGTCAGCCAAACACGCTCGCACTTTGCGCCGTTTTGGCCGCTTTTGCGCCGCAATGACTTTTACCGGACGGCGACGTTAGGACAGGCAATAGCAATCGCATTTCCCATGCACTTTCGTATGCCATCAGGCGCGCATAAATTTTCGCCCGTCCTCGTCCGCGCAAAAGTTCATACCCATCCCCTTTCGAACACACTCGCACGCGCGTATGTTGCCACGGCCCATCTACCCAACTCTCAGCTCGACTTGCACGAGAGAGTAATGCCTCGTGGCAGGTCCTGCCATCACGAACGGAAGCACCACACTTTTCAGTTTCCACTTGCGCCCTGTGCCACGCCATCATTCCCTCTCCACTGCACCTCGCAGGGGTGATTTATATCTATCGAGTGTTTGGCGCCGGCGTTGGGATGCTCGCCGATGGCGGCAGAGTTGTGTGCGATCCGAAAAACTTCACCAGGAGCAAAAGTTTGTCAATTAATAATCGGCCATCCTCAATCATCATACTTGGATCTTGGATAAACTATGTACAATCGGGCAAAGTCTTGAAGAAGTGTTCCAGTTTTAGTTGAAATGCACATAAAGTCTGATATAAAGGTGTTTTCAGTTAATTTTGATGTGGCCTTGTTTTTATTACATTCTGATATACACGTATATACTTAACCTTTCAGTTGGTTATTAAACTTGGCATCGTTACTGATTTATGCCATTTCATCAAAAAGTATGTATTTGCCGTCAGATCTTCGCATGCTCATATCATCATTGTAACAATTTGCGGATAAATGATTTCGTGTCTAGGTCAGTTCATTGAAAACTACTCCATGTCTGGTCCATCGCAGTCAGATGACCGCTTCGGATATAAATGAGTAACGGATATTCCAATTATTTTCAAAATATGCAAATATATTGTTGAATATATAGTCGATAATATATTTCTAGAAATTTAAAGTTATCTGCGCAGGTTTAGAAATAAATGAAAATTTATCATATAACTTATAAACACTATATCTCAATTCATCAAATTAATTTTTATCTAATTCGAAAAACAAATGTAATCTGCATTCAATGAAAAGTGTGTCTTTACTTATATACCAGACTTGCTCAATTTGATAACAAGACATCTGTAAAATCATGGTTGGTCAATTCATCGAAAAGTACTTAATTGCTAGTATTTTTATCGTCGTCAGATTACTCGCCCACATCAACGTGATAACAATGAATCTTATGTTTCGATACGTTTACCATAACTACCACTTTGAAATTTAAAATTATCTAATGAGGTTTTTGAAATAAATGTAATTTTGTCAGATATATAAAAAAAAAACACGTAGATTGTCAATTTTTCATATTAATTCAACGAAATCTACTTAACCGTTGGTCTCTTCATTGTCATCAAATTATCTCTTGGCTACACATCATCTTGGCAACAATAAAAACCTTATGTTCCGATACGTTTGTCAATAGATGATTTCAAGTTTAGTCAGGAGCCGCAGCCGCTTGTTGAATGGAGAGACCGAGTGTCGCCCATCCAACGCGTAGCTACGTCCGACGTTGCTTAACTGCGGTGATTCAAAGAATACCGAGCTCCACAATGCGACAAATCGCCGCTTGCAAGTATATAGTTTACGATATAAGCGATAAAATATTTATTAATTATCGATTTGAAGAATCGATACTTATCGATATGGAAACTTTTACGCATGAATATGGACTTATATAATGAATATTATAACCTTATTTTTCATAATAAGAAAATTAATAATTAAAATGAATTCAACTACTTCATCTTTTCATGACGGTCAGATCATCGCCAGTTAAGTTTATCGTGAAAAAAAAAACTAATAAAAACTTATTTTCAAAATTTGTAAATGTATAGTTTAGAATATGCAAAATATTCTACCCGAAATCTTATGACAGTAAACGTAGAGAAGCATAATGTATATATTCTTTCCCTTCTTATTGGAATAGGAAATATCGATAAACATGATAATTATCGATTTGAAGTATTGATACTTATCGATACCGCAACTTTTAGGTATGAGTAGGGACTTATATAATAATTATTATAACCTGATTTTTCATAATAAAAAAATTAAGATTTAAAATGAATTCACCAGTAATTTTATTTATAAGTGCAATACACCAATTAAAATCAACCTAATCGCAAAAATTGTACTCGATATTAAACTATAATCAAATATGCATGTTTACTATATTCATTACTTGAAAATGTGGTTAATTAAAACTAATCAACTATATTACATTCCACCACTCTGCACCGTGTACTATGCAACGCATCAATTGAATGCCAATAATTAGCACACATGCCAAAATAAATTAATTACGAACCCTAATTACCAATTAGTCACTTCAATTTTAGCACCTGAGCACATATATTGTTCAGTCGTAATTTCCAGAAAATTCGCCGGAAATTACCAGTTCTTAATTGCGCCTTTTACCATTTTATCACTTTATCATTTTTTTTCGCTTCAACGTAAACATTTTTAATTATACCATGGCGTCTTTTATCATCCGAGCGCTTGACGCTCTCCTTGAGATAAATGCAGCACTCTTTGGCATGAATCACACCCAACTTGGCCTAGCGTTTCATAAAATGTTGTTGCAATAAAACTAAGCGGCGAAGCCTTAGGAAAAACGACGCGAGTGCGCGGCTTTTTCGGTGGAAGTAGTGTAATCAAGAGTCAGGAGCGTCCGCAGGGCGTTTATGCGACTTTTATGTGCGAAAAGGGGCAGCGCGCAATAAAAGTAAACAGGATTTGTGGCCGGCAAGGCACGCGTTTGTTTACTGCAATTACTACTCCTGCCGCTCTCTGCTCGCACCTCTTGACCCACGCATAAGTTGTAATTTTATGAGTTGTTTTATTGCTGGTGAAACATTTTTCGCGTCATGTTTTACGGTCATATGGGTGGAAAAAGCAATGTGGGTTTAATATTTTTAATCTACGTATAAATAAGGTACCTTGAGGGATAAAATTTGAAAAAGACTAGTGTGTTTTTGTCTATACTTCGTACTTTTTCATTATCAACTTTATTTTATTATTGTCCAGTTCATGTAATGGTGGATTCGAATACCTAGGCTGTTGTCTTGTTCGGATACCTATGTTTGTCTATATATACTTAAAGTGTTAATGTCAGGAGTTCATGACAGGGGAAGTGTAGGATTTTGATTTATATAGAAGAAGCAGATAGGCGGTCAGAGGGGCTCCGAGCTTGTCATTGGTCGAGACCACTTGTTGGTACGTTATCTGAATGGTGCGCACGAGATTCTAAGAAGGTATGGAATGAAGAACGGGGAAGAAGCGAAGAAACAATTTACGTGGGCGAAAACGAAATAATGAATTCAGGTGTTACGAATTTGGATGTAGGTAACAGAAATAGTATGGATGGAAAGATTATAAAATGAAGAAGAAACACAATTTTCGAATACTATACTCATAGTATAGTCGAAACAATTTGAAATCCGAAAATGAGAAACATAAGTAATGCCTACATTCTCTACGAAGTTGGCCCAATATATGTGACCAATGATTTACCAAGGCGAAAACGACTTGACGCGATAGTTTCCTTTGGGTCGTAAAAATGTGTTTGGCAATCAGGTAGTTGTCGACAAAACGGGGTACACTCCCCATGCATTCGCAACGATTGCGATTGCGAAGGTTTTATTATGCTTAAAAGAACAAACATTTTAAAAATTACCTTCCTCATAAGTTCCAACAATACACAGAATAAAAAAGAAAAGTTAAAATCGGTTTGTTCATTTCGCAGATGTACGCCGCAAAAAAATTTAAACTCTGCTCGCATTTACCAGCATACTCCACAAGGCAAGCGCGTTAAAGTTGTAGTTCAAACATTTCTCATGGTTTGTTAAAATGAATGGAAATATAGTACTTTGAACGAGTTTGAATAGATATTTATTCGATATCGTATGTGAGAAGCACACTCAATAAAACTTACTTATCAATAAAACTTAAAGCAAGCGACTAATATCTATTTGAAAGAAAATTTGCCAATAGATGTCACATGGGTCGCGTTTCATGCTTCCGCTCCTATTAATGTCGATATTAAAAATTGTGTGCCCCTCGTGACACCCGACAGAAACGATAACATAAATCAATCCAAGGTCATCTATTTTTTGTATTTACCGAGCATTGACTACTATGGTCATTAGAACTATTCAATTATTTTTCAATATTAGTTATATTAGAGGGTAACACTATTGATAAGAAGAAGAATTCACTTTACTATGCATCCCCACCGAGAATCGAAATCGGGACCTCGTGGTCAGTAGTCATTAACCATACCAATGCACCACTTGGCAGGATTGTGATCTATTAGATATTGCATTTTTTAAGTTTGGGATTTTTTTTTGCATATTAGATATATTTTATGGTAAATACAAGTTTTCTCGAAGAGATTCAATAAGTCACGAACTTTTTCTGCTTACTATAAACATCTAGAGCACACTAGCCCTCGCAAATATGAGTTATAATCGTTATTATCGGAAGTGATTTGTCCTCCGTAAAGAAATTGTTACTTTAAAAATACCGATACAGTTTCATCGATGTAAAGTATCAAGTTTGAAAGAGCACAGGATTATCCTTAGAAATACATAAATATCTCAGCATATATTATATCATTACACCCGGTAGAAGATATTGATCAGGAATTAATTGAGACATTATCCGATAATTTCTCATTGAAACGAATAAATTCGAAATGGCAGATGTTTTAAATCTTCTCCACTTTTCAATTACCAAACGTAAAAGCCTTTGTAATCAGGAGTAAATTAGGGCTAAGCTGGACGCGCTGTGGTTGCGTAGGTAGAGGCGAGAATAAAGCGGGAAAAAACGGGAATTCATCCAGCGCGGTGCGGCTTCCCGGCGATCGGAGGATAATCAGCGCGGAGATTTTCCGGACGCGCGCGCGCCCATCGGTGACTAATTTGCCGGCGGGTCCCGTGGGCACATTCGGTTCGTCCCGCGACTGAACGATAAATACAGCAACGAGCGAAACGGCGCTCGTGTCGCGCAAGCAAACTTTTATTCCCATCCCTGTGGCGGAATTGGGTCGTTATTTGTGTCGTAAAAAGCTAAATACGCGCTAAAAACTTCGTAAATAACATGAGTACATGTGCCGTAAAACCGGCAAAACACGTTCAAGTTACACTCTCTCGTTTTTCGAGCATCTACAATTTAATATGCTACATTATTGCGTATAAAAATGATTTTATTTCATAATAAAACCGTGACACCGCATTAAAATCTTGATAACTTTTTGAATTAATGCAGAAGAGATCAGAACATATTGACGCGTGTAAATGGAACATAAATATATTATGGCAATAGTTCGATATATACATATATTTTTTGAAACTGATGTTAAAATATGTTATTATTTTTTAGAGATTTACTGCTTTTATTGTGACTCCTTCAACTGGTTTATGGATAATGATCTAAGGATAATCATTTCTCCCTTTTTATTTTTATATCAAATCAATGTTTTTGTATTGGATATTGGTTTGCAACATAAAATGATTTCATCGCATTTTATGAGGTACAGTTACACTTAGGAATTTCCCTAGTTTTTCCTTTATTTCCAGTTTTTACAGCTATACACTATAGATCAATTTCAAGTAGTAAAGTTGCAATGAGTCAAGCGAATATTCATAAAGATATTTTCTTGTAATAACCTTGAAGACACTCATTATACAATGTCTGTTCACGTGTATTGCGTCTTTAACTATGATTTTTATATGCACTCGCGAATCTCTCCACGAGCTCTAAATTAATAGCCAGGGTGCATTGATCCTCCGACAGACTCACAACGACAAGGTGGTAAACTTAACAACTCTTTATTTACGACACTTACAAAACTTACACCACCTACTCGCGCCACGGTCGAAGAAGAACAAGATCGAGCAGAGGGCTCGCACCACTTAGCTAGGCCTAAAAAGGGACGCTCAGTAGCGTCGCGCGGTTGCCACCTCGGCTGTCTTGGCGCGCAAGACGCCAAATTCATATATTAATGGCGACGAGAAGTCAGCGCATCACAGCGCTGAACAATCACAATACCCATTTTTGTAATTCTCATCGGCGACATGAATTTATTTGGGCCATTCAACTTGGTATATGTGCCCGAATGGGCTGAGAGTAGGTTTGAAGAGTGGATGTAAGTTGTCACTCCGCACATGTTCCCAGGAATCTCTCCCCTTTCCACACTGGAAACAATTGACACATTATTCTCCCATCCACACCCTCTACCACCTCTTCCGATCCACACCGTGTTCTGGCTATCAGCCTTTTCTCTGCACTGCGTGTCCCGATTACTCGTTATGGAAAAACCGTTAATCATAGAACCGTAGAAACCTATATCATTAAGTATCTACAAATGTTCAATAGGAATGTAACAATATTTGAGTATTTTTGATAACTAATTATACATTACAATTCGATGAATATCCATTTACGAATGCTCTAACCGTAGAGCAGTGAATTCTAAATAATTTTCACAAATATATGTACTTCGAACCTATTTGTATTCTGCTGTAACATACATGAAAGATGGGGATTTACAAACTTTGTATACTGTGCATATACACGTCGTAAAAGATTGAAAGAGCACTGGTATCATCGTTTTGCTTCAAGGGCACGTAAACAACCAACTACGCCATATCCAGCGTACCGGTCTCTAGAACTTAGGCTAGGTTATACAAAAGATCTTAATATGTAAAGTCAATTTACCATTGAAAATGGTTCTACCTTCCAAACTTCCAAAGCAAGTAGAAAACAAAATTAAACATTTCCCTAGTCTGCATAACTCTTAACAATTTTAAAATACTTACAATATGTATTCGAATTTACAAGTAAATATGCGTTTAGGAAAGTTATCCACTCATACAACGCCGTACACGAAGAGCGAGGAAACTTAAAACGCATTTTCATAATTGCGTCGAATTTGTGTGGAAATTTGGTGGAAATTTAGTCGCGCGTTATGAGCGCAGGAGGTTGGTATATGATGCGGAAAATGATGCGGTTTCACACGCAATTTACATAATGCGTGTACGCGCGCGTCGAGAGAAAAGTATTATTTACATTTTCAATTTCGCTCGTTTGTGCGCCTAAATGGCGTTCGAGATGTCGCGCCCAAAATTTTCCGAGGATAAACCAGCTTCATCCAAGCACACGCCAGAGAGAGGAAAAAACGAATGCGATATGTAAAGTAAGGCGTAACAAAAAAAAACATAAAACTCGAAGTACTGGACTAATAACATCTAATATACATTCATGCAAATGCACTTCTGAGCTGTGTAATTTTATCTTTGTATTATTTCCATAAACAATTTAGGAAACTCCCCAGAGGAAAAGAAATATTAGCGTAATTTCCATTCTAATCGAGGGAACCAGCTCGAGATATTTAATTTAAAAGATTTATAGCATTTTGTAATATTTGACAACTGCCAAGCAACTGTCAAGTGGTTCCAAATTAGTATCATGTTTAAAATACCTTTGTAGGAGCTTTAATCTCTTATAACTTTTATATTTATCATCAAAAATACAAAATTCCAAGATGTCGTTCCACATCAGAAATACGTTATGGAGTTTTTGAAAACCCGCTGCGTGAATTTTTTAAGCCCAAATTCAAATTGGTCAGAAAATTATTAACTAGAATTTTTCAGGATGACGTTTATACTCCATAAGAGATAATGTAAATGTAACACCTTATAATGGGGTCCCCCCATAAACAAACAATAAAGTGTACCATCTGTACACTTATCATCTGAAAAAGCAAATTTTTGTAAGTAATTTGAGACTAAAATCAAACTCGTCGAAAAAAAAAATTATCAAATAGGGTATATTTTCAGCAAATAAACCACCAAAATTAAATAAAATACACTCCAATAATAGATTTACAACAGATATAATACCGAAAATCTTAAAGATGTGCTAAAAATTCGAATTATTGATTAACGTCTCGTTATTTACCCGAAATTGACCATTGTGCACCGGCCGTTTCAAATTTCGGGTTTCGGGTAATTAAACAATCTATTGAATGTACAAAGAGATCTATCCTGCGTGAGACGTAAATGATGGAAACTCTTGGAGATCGTGGCGGAACGGATGGTGGAGACGATTGGTACCGCGCTGGTAGTCGGGGAAGATCGTGGATGCCCTACGTGGTGGTTACCAGCTGGTGATGTGGAGGTGGCGTATTTGCTAGGTCGAGATGCCTCTGTGGAGATAATGGTTGAGACCGGTGATGATGTTGACGCCAAGTCGTGGTGGAGATCGCAGAGAGGCAGGTGAAGTCGTGGATGTCAGTTGATGATTCAGGGCAGGCTGATGTAAATTGATATAGACCTACTTGCAACGAAATGTGAATAATTAAATTCCGTGTAATATTCAATGTAGCTTGGGATCAATATTCCTGAAATGTCTCCAGCTCTACCTTTTGATTAGTCAGTTTGCCTATTACTTTCGATTAATGTTTCTTTGATGTTGATACCCCGAATTATGCAATTTACCTAGCTCGGAGGTTCAGCGCAAAATGCTAATATAAGGTACATGTTAATATTAAGTACTCGATCATGGCGTTCATGATCATCCGAGTGGAAAAAAAGTCAAGACCATATACGATGGATTATGCCTTTGTTGGCGTAAGTGGTAACGCGTTGTGCCGAAGATGAGGTTGCTGGTTATAGTACATGAAAATCTTATTTCCTCTTTCAACTAATCTAATTCTATTCAATGACTAATTATATTGAAAGATAATTGAATGGAGCTAATGACTCAATAGTGCATGCCTGACAAATTTCGTGTTTTAATATATTCAATTTTATATAGTATTCTATATAATTATTTTGACATAGTAAGGATAGCTGCAGACATTAAAAATAATAATATGTTAGATGATTATATCATTCGAGCTGAAAAACAAAACAAATTCAAATATCATAACAATTTGTATTTATATGGACCACTACCACTAAAGATTACTACCAAATGTTTGGTGGTTATGTTTACACAGGGAATTCATTATTTCATTTCATCGACCTAGATAAATATATTTCCATCTGATAGACCCAAATGCCTGGAAGAGAAGGAGAATATATACATGAGGAAAAGGGTAAATTTAAAACCGACTTCAGCAGACTCTCCATCTGATTTTTTGAAAGGCCACCTTCCAGTTTGCATGGAAAAAGATAAATTTATTTTATGAATAATAAAAATATAAAACGTTGTTAAATTTTCATTCAAATTAATGATCTATGATCCGAACTAATAAGGAAATTAATGCAACCAACGGATTTGAACTGTTTACATCCTTATTACGGCGTACGGCCTTAGTACAGCGCGCTAACAGTTGCGGCACGTCTCTAAGTGTGAAATAGACCTGTTACGAATATTCGAGTTTGTACCGAAACTCGGGGTTGGACGTTTTTAAAATACTGTTCCACCGTATTTTCTTTCTCAAAGGTTTGCTCCGAAGAGGAAATTCGGGACAACGCCAGTGATGTGCAAGGGATAACGCATAAATACGTCGCAATAGTGATGTTCATCAAAAATAATAATAATAATAATAATAATAATAATAAGAAAATCTTTATTGGCATTACCTCTTATCTGCTCAGGAAAGCAATAGAGTGGGAAGAAGAAGGTCGGAACCGTATAGCCTGATGTCGGGTAGAAGAAAGTATCCCTTGTACAATTAAATATTACACTTCAAAATATCAACATAACATAAAATATTAATCATTAAACCTAATTATTAACTTAAATGATAACAATAACAATACCAACTTTGACAAAAAAAACAAATTATTTATACTAAAATACACTTCTACCCGACATCAGGCAATACGGTTACGACCTTCTTCTTCCCACTCTATTGCTTTCCTGAGCAGTTGTCTCCTCTTCATCAGGACCTTTAACGTTTCCACCTCCCTACCACTCTCTTTCAGCCAACCTTGCACACTCTTCCCTGCTCTTCTAACCTCACTCGCCCATTCCTTCCACCCCTATACATACATTCGCCATATGCTCCCATGTATCCTGGCCCATTCCACAAAGTATACACTTAACATACTGCTCCCCCAGTCATATTTTTCTTCTCCGCCCCTCAGACCCGCACCTTGCTCTTGCCATTAGAATTTTTTCTTCTACACTCGTTCCACAAAAATAATTATGTTCTAATAAAATGATCGCATTTGCGCGCAAATTAATTCCTAAGTGTTCATAGTGTGCATTCTACTCAACAGAATTCAACTCAGAATTCTACTCAACATGTCGGGTATAGTACAAGCAGTGAAATATAGTGAGTGCGGAAAAGAGTTTAAAAACGGAGGTTCGAAACTCGGTGAATGATCTTCAAACTCGCATGGTTGAAACTCGCCAATAAAAGAAACTAGAAAATTCACAAATTCGGGTTTTTGGAGAAAATTTCACAGCGCTAATGTAGAGGTGAAAAAATATGATAATGTACACGTCGTATTGTCTGCTTTCGTAACAACGTTTTACATAATCCATGCAATTTATACAGGATGCTGCACATTACGTTTCATCATTGTAGTTGCAAGTAGTTTATATAATTCTATTCTTATATAATAGTAGAATATATAATATATAATAGAGTATATAATGCAGATAACTGTTAGTTTCTAAAAAGGGACAATTAGCTATGGAGATATTTAATTTAGAATATTTAGAGCCTCCTGATGAAGCCCAATAGGCAAAATTAAACATGTGCCTAACTTTAATTTTGTAACACTGATAAATAAACAAAAATTTAGTATTCATATAATTTTTACAGACTTGACAGCACCTAAGAAAGGATTATTGTATTTTTTAGGATTCGTATTATGCTTCAACCGAAACTTCCACTCAATTTGTTATATTTTCATATTAGTAGTCGATAAGGTTCATAACATTTACTAACCATTAATGGCTCACTGATGGCTCCTTATTTGAATAGTTTTATTTATACAAGCAAATTTAATGCAATTTAATATATTATTTATTTATATATATTTGAAAGAATAATAAAAATAATAAATATAATAAGTTATATGGATACTCCAAATCGATACTTGATGTATTAGGTAAACTATTGGGTAAAACATTATTATTTAATATATTCTGTTCGCTGGTAATTTAATATTCCAAACGAAAATGTCGATAAGTTTAGAACACATTACACTTGGGATAATACCAAACTTTACAAGGTTTATAAACAAAGGCGCAGGTGTTTTGCTAGCCTTTTTTCTATAAAAAGTATTGATAAACACGTTTTACATATAACTTTTTATTACTATCCGATTACTATACTAGGATTACGAAAAAGAAATATGAATGAAATTTTCATTCCAAACGACCGAAGCACCCTCCAAATATTTAATATTAAAGATTTACATATTTTGACATATCTGTCAACTATGAAGAAACTGTCATTGCACTGTCAAACTGCTATTATATAAATTTCCTAACCAAATCTTAACATTCTTTAAACTTTTTCATTAAACAATGAAAATCAAAAAATCAGCTCACCTGGACAGCAGAGCCGGTAGAACATGGGCCTACCACGCAGTCGGACGAGGTTCGAGACCTCGGGGTGGGCACCCATTATTCACAATTATAACTCTCAAAAATTCACATTAATCCACACCTATACA
>JAODAC010038275.1:0-12542 GCA_027575185.1 Mimaenictus wilsoni
GCATTTTTTGAACTAACATGCTGGCCGGATGACACTTTTTAAATTATTCACAAATTGTTGTTAATATTGCACAAATTTTCAGCTCGCTATCAAAACCTTACATGACTTGTTCAATTGCAGCAAGTAGAAGCACAAACTTATGATTTATTCCGTATGACATTTTCATTTCACACTATCATGACTTCAGTGCTTGCGCTTGGATATAATGGAAAAGGGTACGCATAAATTGATATAGAGTGGGTCAACATCAAGACGAAACTAAAACGTGCGTTTAAATCAAGTTTTGAAATAGTGAAAATTGCCTAGAATAAGGGACTTTGAAAATGCAAAACATGACTGTGATTCATTATAAGAATCACAGAATAAAAGAATAAAAATGTATTAGTTAAGCGAGTTTGTGATACAATTTTGTAATATTGTTTTTCCTTGAGGATAAATATCAAATTGCAGTAAGTTAGTACCAAGCTAACCTTAACGAACTTCGATCTTTTTCGATGCTTATTTTGTTGTCTTTTCTGCCAACGTCTAGAGTGCCCCCCTCTTTGACCAATTTTACTTCCGCTCTTACCCAGCGCTTTTCCTCTCCATCTTTCCAGTAATTCTTATTCCCCTTATTCGCATTATTAACCAGTGCTAGCAAAGAACTTCCACCGTCCTCACTTTTACCGGTGCTGCCATCATTGCCCTCGTTTCTCAACTCTTCCACTTCCTTTTTTTTTGCTCTTTCACTTAACAGCCAGTGCACTTTTTGCCATCTCGGCTGGGATCTCATCAATTTATTTCATTCGTCATTTCTCCATTTGGTTTATACTTCAACTCCATCCTTTCGTTCATCTGTCAATCGTCCACATTTGATAGACACACACAATTAAAAAGCTCAATACGATGTTTCTGTTGCAGGCAATATAGATGAGAGCTGTATAATTCCAATATTAGACATTTAGAGCCTATTTATTTTGGGATTCTTAATTATTTCTCGAAAATATATAAGTATTTTCATTGTGATTGCAATCAAAGAAATATCTCGCATTTTTTGAAACACATTAAACTATTTTTATAATTAATCGAAATCATTTTAAAACAAATATCTGTAGGGACTTAAAATAACAACAATATCGGCACCTGTCACAAGCAAAACACTCTATTTGCTCACCACTTCTCGTCAATCAATATCCAATCCTACATTTTTTACTCCTGGCATAACCATGTACCCTCACAACTTTTGTTTTCTTGTAATAATTTATGAATTACGTCCATCAAAAAATACTGAAACTCATCCTCTGTAAATGTTTAACTAGCTTTCAATTCAATTACAAGCTTGAACCTCGTCCACTAGCGAATTAAGAACTAAGGTGCTTCCTTTAAGCTACCCAGGAGGGCTCCAAGACATATTTCTTAAAGATTTTATTAAAGAATCGATTTGAAGCAAGAATGAAACATTTTGAATAAAACTGTACATTTATTCCGTTCCCAACCTTTTATGTGCCATGCCCCAAGTTAGCCTTTCAAAAGTTCAAATGGCTTCCAATGGCCTCCTATGCTCAGAGAGTTTTGGTCCCAAGTAGCATACGGACCACGTTTCCCAATGTTGCCACTTTGGGAAACACTGGTCTAAAGTCTAAACAATCGAATACGGTGGTCACTAGTATGGTCCTTCATTAAATCTGTGATTTTATTCTTTTGGTAACTTATGAGATTATGGCAAAAACAAATAAGAGGAAAAATCAATAGAAAAATCAACCAAAAAGAATTAATTAAATTCATGAGTTGATAACGGTAGAAGTGGAGGCGCCGGACGACCATAATATCAGCATTCAGCACAAGCGATAAAACTCATTACTGTTATCACCATCACGCAACATAAATAATTTTGATGGTTTTATTTGAAAACGCGCCGAGTGCTGCACAATTACGGTGCTTAGCAATGCGAAATTACACTCACAATCAGCGACAAATGAAAGAATACAGAAAAAAAACACATAGAGGCCGTAATACGGAATGACGGCAAGTGGGAAGCGCAACTTTCGTCCTATCTATTTAATATAAAATTGATATGTTTTAATATCCACCGATTATCGAAAATTGTGCGTATAGTTTGCCGATACGAGTGGCACAAGTGCCGATAATGAGCGCTGTTTAAATGAGCTTGCTTTAATATAAAATAAGCGTGTCGATTTTATTCATTAGCACTTGCGATGGCGGTGCAGCGCGCTCGTAACATTATCGTTATCGGCGCGCCAAACGGCTGCAAAAATTCGATGCGGAAGTATGCATTCTGCGCAAACGTGTCGTGCCGCCAATGCCGCTGCTCGGCTCGTCGCATCGATGTCGTGCT
Organism: Mimaenictus wilsoni; assembly: GCA_027575185.1. Taxonomy (NCBI): domain Eukaryota; kingdom Metazoa; phylum Arthropoda; class Insecta; order Coleoptera; family Staphylinidae; genus Mimaenictus; species Mimaenictus wilsoni. The sequence goes on from JAODAC010038275.1 coordinate 2,336, forward strand.
TTAATTAATTTAAAAGCACTGAAAAACTCCCCAGATACTGAAAAAGAAGCGAGCAAAGCTTGATACATACGAACCGCTAACCGCATACTTTTGCACACTATTATCATCCATCCATTCGAAATAATCCATTTTGAATATTTTCGATTCAAATTTATTCGATGACAATTCAAATATGCTCATCCATTCTATTTTCCTATCAATATATCAATATATCTATTTTCCTACAATATATTTCAAATCATTCTTTAAGATCGCCACTTGTGACAAATGAAGAAATATGTTACGAATAGCAACCTCAACCAGTATTCAAATAAATGTTTATCTTTTACTTTACGCATATAACAAACAATAAGAATCATTTATAGATTTAATAAAGAATGTGATTAACAGGTAAAAAGCTACAGGCAGTTGTCGGCTTGCAACTCTTCGTCGAATATAAATTGTCTCTGTTCCTTTCACCAAACAGTCATCAGTTGTGCTCTATACCTTGTTCTCGAAAACTTTGGTGATCTGTTTTGGTTCTCGACAATAAGCGTAAATTAAATTTAAATTTAGAAAGTGTCCGTATAAAATTTCTGGCAAATTTCTAGTAAATTAGCTTAAAATTGAACAATGTATGAATGACTATGTCCAATGGCTCCACTAAGCCTGATGGTAATATTATTAAGCTGCATTGTTATTTGCCCAAACCTACAAACGTTTTCCAATATTTCAATTTTCAATAATTCAAAATTCAATTACTCCGAATAACGGTTCGATACAGTCGACAGCATGCACTGTGCATTATACAATCAATTTTAAACTCTAGTCCATGAATGCTGATTGTTTAAACACATAAAATACCAACAAATACTATTTTCTGACGGTCACAGCTTTAAATTGTATTACATTATGCAAATTACGCTTTCTATATTTTATACTACAATATTTGTGAATTTCATTGTTTCATCAACTTACAATAAGTAAATTATAACTGAATTTTGATTACATGCGTTTTTGTATTTCAATTGTATAATATGCACATTTCAGTATGGATTTTAATTAAGAAATGGCATACCTAAACTACGAGGGTATCCGTATTTGTAGGACACGTATTTCTAAGCAAAGCAGTAAAGAAATGTGTACATAGTATCATATAGCTGAGGTGCCTAGAACTGCGGGTTCTACTAATTCGGGAATGAAAATCTGAAGATATGTGAACCATTTCTTAGTCAAAAACGATACTGAAATATGTACATTGTATAACAGCAGCAGAAAAATTCATTGTACGCACCTAACATATACAAGAACGTTTTGCCTGCCTTATACCGACAGTGTTTTCCCAGTGTTTTTGTCTTACCACCTCTTTCCATAGTTGAATATTTCTCTCTTTCTCTCTCTGTCATCCATCAATGATCAGTCCACAAAAAGGTTCTGGTCCCTTGAACTTAGTTCTTGCCCCGTATCTTGGCTTCTTTATCACCCATTTCATTGACGGGTATACCTTGGTTCTTAGTCAGTTGCCTGAGGCTGTTTTGCTATTTCCAGATCGTCTTAGTCGGCTGACAAGGTCTTTTAAGAGCAGATGATGATACGAACGCCACAGAAAAGCCTCCGTAGACATTCCCTTGTGCACACTTTAAGAGTAATCGTTTCCGATGACATGGCTTGGACTATATATTCTAATACCAGTGCCTTATTCCTGTTTAGAAAAATAAAAAAGGTTCGCTTAAATGGATCAGCGCCCTGAAGAAGTCAACCACTTACAAGGGAAATACTTTTGGGCGAAGATGAGTAAATTAAGTAGCTGCAAACCTTCCCAAAGAATTGCCAGTATTGTGCACAATGGATGTGAAGTTCAAGAAGACCGGGAGAAGCCAATATTTTCGCTTCTTATCTTGAAAATTTATATACCTCTCAAAACAATCACTATTTTGACTATCTCAACTTTGGACACATCGCTAATTGCTACAGGGACTTCGAATCAACCAACCAAAATCCAATAGACTTTCCTGATGTAAATGAAACGGAATATTATAAATTACTGAACAGTGGCAAGAATAGCGCCTGAGCACGATTGAACATCTTGCAAGATTTTAAGACAGCTTGATATAAAGGTTCATGGATTCATTTTGAAAATCTACAACTTTTTTATTCCAAATTTGTATTCTCCCTTGGAATGGAAAATGGGCATTACTATTTTATTTCCCAACTGTGGCACGGACCCTCCAATTAATTCCAACTACCAGCCCATATGTCTAATAATAAATTTGGGCAAAAATCTGGAAAAAATATTAAATGCAGACTTCATGAAGCTATCCATGAAAAATCCTTCTCATCAGTTTTTTACCCGAAGTGAACACAATGCATCAGTTGATCATAATCACCAACAACATGATGTTTCACCTGAAGAAGAAACACCCTTCTTGTGCAGTTTTCATGGTTATCAAGAAAGCGTCCGACACCGAATAACAACTAGGCATTCTTCATCGTCTTTGTAGCGTTAATTATCCTTTGTACCTCATTTTAATTGTCAAATCCTTTTTGGACTCACGTATGTTGCTGGTGAAAGTAGTTAATAACCTATCTAACTCTACCTCACTAAGCCAAGGTATTCCTCAAAGTTCCCCTTTATCACCCCTTCTTTATGCAATTTTCTCCTACAATTTGCGCTTCAATGTATATAATCCTGACAAATGCATCCTTCAATTTGCGGATGATTCCGCACTTATCACACATGCTACTAGCCGTCCTAAAGCAATGTCAGCTATCCAGGATCTTCTTCAAGAAGTGCTGGTTTGGTTTGGAAAGTAGCGAATCGTAATAAACGTAAACATATCATAATTTATTATCTTCAATCATCGTATATCAGATCATTCATTCACTCTAACTCTTAATAATAAAATCGTTGAGCCATGGCGTTATGTCAAATATGGTAAGAAAGTTAAACTTTCCTACCGCAATTATCAAAATTGTTACTCGTACTTGCCCTGATACTTTTCTCAATGTGTACAATAACTGCTTGCTACAAGGTCTCTTCCCCACGATTTGGATTGGAAACCGGCGGGACTTGTTCTTTTATCTAAACCCAAAAAGAACAAAGGAGCGGAAACCACATATCGCCCTCTATGTACGCTCGATATTGCCGGGAAAGTCCATCGTCTAAAAGATGAAATTATATGCAGGGGGACATAGCACTTGACCAACACGGCTTCCGAAAAGGCCACTCTACAACTTCTGCTCTGGTAGAAATAGGAAGAGCATGGGCAAATGCGGGTCCGTCATGGACTAAGAAGATATGCGCTATCCTAACGCTCCACGTAAAGAATGCATTCAACACTGCTAAATGGGATGTGATCATGCCAACGTTACAACAGCGAGGTGTATCAAACTACCTATGTAACATGATTTGTAGCTATCTGACTGATCGGACCCTAACAACTGGAGAGACTTTGGGTACAAAAATGAACCTAAGCCGCGGTGTACCTCAGGGGTCGGTATTTGGCCCTTTATTGAGGAATATACTATGAACTTGTGGTGCGAACCCCGCTGACGACAGGATGTAAAATAGTTGCATACGCAGGTGACATCACTGTAATTGTAACATGTCGGAAGCGGTCAGATATAAACATCTTGGTGCAGAGAGCCTAACAAAAAATCAGGCGACAACTCGATAAAGCGAGACTTCCGTTTGCCCCTGAGAAAACCGAACTGGTATATGTAAAAGGAAAACGGTGCATCCCTAGCTCACAGGTGATTTTAGATGGCATCAAAGTTAAGCCATCACTATACCTCAAATGCCTAGGAGTAATTATTGGAGGTGAAGGCAAATATAAGGCACACGTAGAGTATATTGCAGCCAGAGCTAATAAGGCCGAACGAAGTCTAAACCGACTATTCAAAAGAAAAGACGAGCTATTTGCTAGCAAACGCCGTGTAATTGCAGGGGTTGTCTCGTCAATAATGATGTATGCATCTCCAGTATGGCACACTGCATTGACTATTAATAAATCAAAGAACTCCTTGCTTAGGATCCAGAGAAGAGCGGCAATCGGGGTAGCGTGAGCATACCGCACAGTCTCCACCGACGCCATACTTGTAATAAGCGGAATGGTGCCTTTAAATCTCCGTATAGCAGCAGCGACAAAGCGATGGAAGGAAGGCTCTGCATACCAGCAGAAAGTAGAGTCGCTAAATACTTGGCAAGAGCACTGGAAGAATTCTACCTGTGGTAAGTGGATCAGAAGGCTGATACCGGACCTCAAAATATGGTTAGAACAGCCACATGGACAGATAAACCTCTGGCTTACCCAATTTCTGATAGGGTATGGTAACTTCGGAGACTATCTCGGCAGGGTTAGAAAGAGGGCCACGAGTGAGTGCGCCTACTGCGGAGAGAAGGATATGGCAGAGCACCCATTTTCACTGCAGGCGATGGGAGAAGTATAGGTCCATAGCCACGACAAGAATGGGTGCGCCAATCAGCGCTACCGAAGAAAATTGGCCAGCCTTTGCAGTCTATGCGAAAGCCCTTTTACAAGACAAACAGAAGGAGGAAACTGACACTCAACTGAGCACAGGCTACCTAATGTAGTGCGCACAAACCCTCCAGAGGGTTCCAGAGTGCTTCTTCCAGAGAAAACAAGTATGAGATTGAACATCGTGCGAAAAATGTCGCCGCTCAACTTGCTCGAAGGGCCACTTGCTCCGGTTAGTGCAACACCGGCAACGTCCAAAAAAAAGTTAAACTTCGACCTACAAGCAAGAATAACGAAGGAAACCGTCATCAAAAGAGCTAATTGTACGTTCTTTCCAAGCTTCTCCAGTCGAAAGTCTGGATTGAATTGGAACAGCCGTATTAAAGTCTATAAATTAATATGTCGATCAGTTTTGGATTATGCTGTTGCCCTCTACCTCCTCATCAACGCAAGAAAGAAGCAATATCTGTAAATCGAGGAAAGAACCACCTTACTACTATCACACGTCTCAGATATCCTAATATTGTGCTTATAATCTTTCCAACCTTTAACTTTATCAAGATACAGGCGGATAATAGTAGATTATGAAGAACTGATTGAAAACATATTGTAATTTTTTTCTCACGAATTCTTACATATTTTAGTTATAATGATATACAAATTATATTGTTTATTTCTTGGGTCGAGAGACTATGTAGTCAATAGCCTGTTGCTTTCTTGCAACAAATATTTTTTAATCCAATATTGATTTGCTTTACTTTTTATTTTCGCAGTTAAGCAATTTTCTGAATGAAAGTTACATAAATAGTAAAATTAAAGTATTGAATTGATAAGTCTTCTTTGATTGTTTAATCCATAGTCTTCCACTTTTATTTCGTCACTGCTGTGTCAAGAGGAATTTCGGCACGGTTCGATGCAAATTAGTGCAACGCGGCATTATTATAGTAACCTTACCGCATTGTTTGCTTAGCAAACCAGTAAACCATTAAATTTTAAAGATACGTATGCCATTTCCTAATCAAAAACAGTACTGAAATGTATTAATCTACTAGCACTGCTATGATCAGCAATAGGTTGTGAATTACTTAATCAAAATTTTAATATAATGTTCATATTATGAAACTGCAGTAGAAAAATAATTTAAAAAAAAATTATGATTTATAATCCTAGCAATACGGGAAATAAAAAAATGAAAAACCTAAAACGTGACATTTTCCGGAAAAAAAACGATGAATATCTTCATAATTACCCAACATTTAGGCGTAAATATCAAAACAAATTCTATTTAAGGAGGAATCGGTCTGTACATGGATGGGCATTTTGTAACATGCAGATTAGAAAATATTTTAGAACAAAGCATGCCGGTCGAACCCGGTCCTCTTAACGTAAAAAAAAAAACAAATGTAATGAAAACATAGAAAGAAATATGTTTATTTAACCAAAATAAATTATATTATTGTGAAATACAGAGTTGTACAATGTAAACTTTAACATAAAAAATAAAAATAAATAAATCGTATTCTATGGATTTCCATAATCATTGTATGCAACCAAACAAACCAACTAACCTCACATTTTCCTCGTCTCCAATTTTGCGTGCTCCAAAACAAACATTTATCGTTCTGAGCCTGATGAAATGTCGTTGAAAGACTCCTTTCGATATCTAAATCAATATGATATGCACAAGAAGATCATCAACGACTATGTGCTTCAAAGAAGTGGTGATACAACAAAGTTGGTAAGGGATACATCCAGAGATCGAACGGACATCGATGTGATAAGAGCAAACCACAAATTCTTATGGAGTGCCGATGATGAAACGAAGAACTGGGAACAACAATTTGCGAAAAAATATTATGATAGGCTCTTCAAGGAGTACTGTATTTGCGATTTGAAATTGTATAAAGAAAATAAAGTTTGTACAAACGTACATTGTTTGTTGCATAGTTTAGTTAATATTCATTCTCTTTACTTTCAGATAGCTATGAGATGGCGCATTGAAAAAGAGGTAGTGCTTGGCAAAGGCCAATTTATCTGTGGAAACAAACCGTGTCCAATTGAAGATCATCTTAAAACGTGGGAGGTCAATTTTGGATATACCGAAGGAGGTGAAAAGAAGAATGCGTTAGTGAAAATCCGTAAGATGCATCAAATTCTAATAATCATATATCGTTATAGTTGTTTTATTGTAGGATTGTGCCCAGAATGTTCGCTGAAATTGAACTATCATTGCAAGAAGAGAGAAGTGAAAAGATTAAAGAAGAAAAAGCATACATTAAGGCATATAAACACGACAGAAAAACATCTGAAGAGTGATAACGAAACTTCAATATCTTCAGCAGAGGCGGTGGTAGAAAGTGAAGAACAATCGCAAACAGAGACAAGTGGCAATCCGTGGGATAATTTAAAACCGGTTGAAGCAAAAAGTAGAGACGAAGAAATGGAAGAATATTTGGACGAGTTACTAATATAATTCAGATGATTACATTTGTTATAGACTGTACAAGTTATTCATAAGGTGAGGCACACCAAATTCCATATTGAAGCTCAAGAGTTCATTTACAGTTGGCAACAAGGCATGCTGTGATATATCCCGCAATGATTGCATTTCTATTAAAGTCTGTAATTTTTGTATAGCTTCAAAAGCAAGCTTTGGAATGCAATGTTTCAAATAAGTCCATTGAACCTTAAAGATTTCCAATAATTTATACTTTAGCGTGATTTTATAAACACCGCCAAAGTGTAGAAAGTGTTCGTAAATCCGCGTGTAGAAGCAAATCTCGCTGTTGTAGTAAAATCGACATAATGATTCATTCGAGCCGCGGATCAGCTGGAAAATCATTTCTAAGCAAAAATTTTGCCTGCATCCTTCCAAGAACATTATGACGGAAGTATCATTGTCTATCCAAAAGCCGGTGACAATATGTCCTTTTGGGTCAATCTCCTTGAAATATGCTAGTTTCTCAGCGTACATACTGTAGTTGGGAAGGAAAACGTTTTTCTGAAACTGACCGTTGCATTGCAGAAGAATACTAGCCAAGAGGCACGCAAGTTCCACATCGTAAATAATCAGGAACAGACGTTTGTATAAAATTGAATCATCCGCATGAACATAGTTTAAGGTGAACCCGAGGCAAACTTGTATCTTCAATGTCGATTGGAACTCGGACAGTATACCATCAAATAATGGCGATGGAAAATAATCGAGACAATTCTTCAAATGAATCTGTTCGATTGACACATTTTGGGTAAATGGCGAATTTGTCATTTGTGCACTCTCTGCCTGTGACAAACAATTTGATGGGTGATGAAGTGGTTCAACTAATACGAGATTATTCATTGAATGCATAAGTAAGGAGAGATCATAGCATGCTACAGCTAGAATTGCAATTTTTGGTCTCTCATGCACAATATTTGAGGGTCTGGTCGGGATTTTAACGAAATCGCATTTTTGAGATCCATATAAAGATAATTCCAATTCCGCATCTTCGTTATATATACCAATTAGCTGGGGAATACATATTAGGTGATTTTCTGCATACCTTCATCATATGTGTGTACTTACTTCAACGATAAGTCGATCGAGTGAAACCAAATAAGATAATTCCGGGAGAGGAACGTCAAAGAAAACCTGCGATTCATGTATCTTAATTTTAGGATGTCTGACGCCTGTTAACAGAATTGGTCTCGTCACGTGCTGGGCAATATTTGGAATATTATATCTCAAATATACAGAATTGAAACTAAAACATTGACGTTGTTGATGGTTTTCTCCATTATTTATATTAATATTAATGCAATACTTATTTTCCTTTAAATGTTCTAATGGCAAATTTCGGATCGATTTTAATTTAATAACGATTGGTTTCAAGTCATTCAATTTATCAAGTTGCGTCAAATTTGTTGTAGAGAATACAACAAAGAAATCGATGAGATCATCAATTGTTTCTGTTAATCGGCAAGTACAATTTGGTGCGTCTGTTAAATAACACTCTCCAGGCACATATATCTTCGCTTCCGTTTGAGATTTGATCGTTTTTACAGTGTCCGTCTTAGCTTTCTTTGTTTTCTCGCTTTTAACGCTTTTCTTCGTAGTATCGATATTTTTGCTGCGTGCTGAATCTTTGACATTAACTGGTTTCAATTTTGGCCATTTATAGATTTCTGCATCTTCTTCGTCGAATCTATTCGTTTCATATTTATCTTCATTTGGCTTCGGCCATTGAAATTGCTTGCATGTTACTTCCTCTCCACTTGCCAATTTCGATATGATTTTCTGAAATCTTGGATGTAAGAAGTCATAATCTGAAAACGTGAATTTGGATGAGCCGGAAAAAGTGAAATAGTAGATTGATCGTCTGGAAAATCATTTGTGAAATACAAATTTTCTTCGTTGTAACGCTTATTGCTGTGACAATTCTAAGGAACAATGGTTTTACTCATTTAAATCAAAGAGAGTGAAATCATTTCCTTCTGCTCATATCAGTAATACATTGTTTCATACCAAATTGTTTGATGACTGATATTAGAGGTTCCTTAAAATTCATATCACAGGTTTCTTCCGTGGTGAAACCGGTGCCATCCGTATTCGGATCGTTCTGAAAGGCTGCTACATAACAATTGCTATTTAAGTCTGCAGAGCGTATAAAGAACTTCTTTACTTTTTCATTTTTTGCGCTGAAAAGTGGGATATATTCCTAATTTCACTTTAAACTCTTAATTAAAATTGTTTTTTTATATACTTTAGGCCCATTTTCTTTTTATTTGAAGAAATAATAAATTCAATTGTAGTTGTCTTCAAGCTGAACAAATCCTCCCTGCTTAATTTCTTAGTTACTTTATGCTCAATCATTATCGGTATCCAAATTATATTTGCTTCAATCTTATTTTTATAAATAACAAACTTGTTTTGAAGGAAAATCTACAAATAAGGATTAACTGAAAATTGCATTGCATTATAGCATTACCAATTACCTTGGAAATCTCCCCCCAGTGCAGAATGTCGATATGGCATGGTTCTAAATGTGGAAATAGTTTGTATTCAATGTGAAAGAATCCTTTAGGTTTGTCAACTTTAAATGCATAATTCGGGAGGGAAAGTGTTGATTCATGTAATTCCGTAATGGTCTTCGGAGCTTTTTTCCTGTTCATTGTTTTTGCAGAAATAGAACTATTTTTCGATTTTTCTTTTCCACGTAATTTTGGTGATTGTTTCACGCTCGACTGACTAGTTTTCATATCTTCACTTGATTCCCTGTGTGCCAATGGTAAACCCATTAGGAATCCCAATTTGATTGTAATCATTTTGAAAATTCTCTATATCTAGAGTATATATGTATGTGGAAAAAAATGAAATCAATAAATACTATCACACATTTTAGACAGAGTGATATTTAATGAATCTATGGAAACTATTTTTTATAAAAAACAAGCAGCTGCAGTTGTAGATGAAATTGACTTTTTATAGCTCACAAAGAGAGTGTCTCAATTGTCCGACACGGAATTGAATGAAAATTGTGTACGGGTAAGAACATATATAGAATTAATTTGTGTTAACGGGATTTTCGCCGTTTGGTACCGTTTGCTTAAAAAAGTTTGGTCACAAATAATGCAAGGTATATTCTTTAACATAACGTGTTTATAATCGTTAGAAACGTTAAGTCTGTGGTGGTCCAGGCCACACATTAACATATATTAGATATTGTATTTCTTCAAGGTTTTTTCCACTGTCTATTCTCTTAATTTCAACT
>JAODAC010038286.1:0-12538 GCA_027575185.1 Mimaenictus wilsoni
ACATCGTAAAATTTTCGAAATATAAAGTGCTTGCACAGGGTGACCCAAACCTAAACTAAAATATTCCGAAAGAAAGAGCACTGCATAAATTAGGCACCTGAAGCGACGCATGCGATGGTGAACAGTGGATTATCAGCCTAAAGCAGCCTACTACGGGCTACTACGTGTCATTGATTATAGCAACGTGAGACAAATATGCTGCCCATGATTTGTAGTGTAACTTTTGTCAGATTGATACACTTAACAAACAGCACAAATAAGCACAAACAACAACACATAGGCAACAACCAATGATTACAATTGAAATACAAAACAATAATATATACAAACACATTTATTAGCTTATCCAAACATTTTCACAATTTTCACAAGTAAAATTGGTGAATGATGCGCGATTAATTACTGCGCTCAGAAAGCGCAGCTTTTCAATCGCATCGATTGAAGGAGCGTGTATGTGGGGTTTAGTTACCAAAACCCCATAAGGTGATGATGATCTCTACATATATAGTATGCAGAGCCGCCATACGCCTTATTTTAATACAAATAAATAAAATATTAAATATAGGTAATGTATTAAAATTAGTAAAATTAAAATTATTAAAACAAAATTACTTACCCCGATGTACTTATAGACGAAGTCCTCATAGATGTAGTACGTGGATTTATGCTTAGTGATCGCTTAGCATAAATCCATGCTAATCCTGAAAGATTAATCCTTTCCCTACTCCAAGAAGGTAAGATGACCATCGGCAACGTCGTTATTCAAAACCCAGTGGCAGGTTGGATTGTTAGTGGGCAACCCCCGGACGACGATGAGGTGCTAGTGGATGTGCCGGGACCTAAGCATCCAGCAAACGTAGGCAGCACATCAATCACGGACGAACTAGATGCTCCGCAGTGCCAAGTCCCCCACTACAGTGGGTGCTGAAGCTGATCCACTTCCGTTACCCCAGGTTTCTTGTTCTTGTATTGTGTATTAGCATTACAAATCATATTACGCTCATTTCATTTATTGTATTGTATTGTAAAAAATTAAGCTAAGCGCTTAATGGGCGCCGGTATGTGGAGTTGGTTGCCTACATATTTGAATGTTGTACTGAATTTTATTTGTATTTTGGCAGCGCTTGCAGCGCCATTACATTTAAATCAAAATATATGTTGGTAGCCCTGCGCGCGGCGGTTAAGCTGCTTTTGGGGCGCGCTCAGTAACTTTCGTTGGGCGCGAATGAGGAGAAAGGGACGTTCGGCCTATTTTCCTCTGGTTCATTGTGTCGTTTAAATAAAGTCGTTGTGCTTTTTTACTTCGAGTATTTTGAACTTTGACGCCTGAGGTGAGCTTTCGGTAGAACTTGTGTCGCGAGAACTCAAGGAACTTACAATTAGCAAAAGATCCAGTTAAGTCTGGTTCCGGACAATCAACGGAAAGTAAATTAATGTTATTAAAAAACGCGACTACCGCGTAACATTGTTATTATTAAATTGTTTAGTGATGTTGTCTGTAATTCTGGCTACTTGCATAATTGTGTTGTGTTTTGTTCTAAAGCCGAATTGCTCTGCAGGAATGATTGTATGCGTTTGATCAGCTTTGTGTATGAATTTTAGGATGACTCTTTCAGCGACTTTGGCGAGGTGAAGAAGCAGGTAGATTGGGCGGTAATTTATGGATAGGGCGTGATTTTTATTGGGTTTGTGGATTGGGATTAACAATTATTTTCTCGGGAACTGTCAGGCATTGCATCCTAGGATTTTCACCATATTTTTTTTTCAAAAATCTAGTACCCGACTGCATTTTTAGTTTTGCGAAACTCGTTTGACAGGGCGTGGACTCTCCTTATGAGCGTAAGACGAGTCGTACCGAATAAGCGCAATGTAACGCTCATCAGGTGCGTTCTGTTTCTCGAATTCGTAATAATCATCCCACAATCAGCGATTCTATTGTGCGTGAATCGACGAAGAAACACAAAGATACTGTATTTAAATTATAGTATATACTGAAAAGTAACTTATTTGAAGCAAAAGAAAAAGGTATTGAATATATAAATAGTGAAATAAGTCGATTGGAGGGAGAAGTAACACACCTAACCAACTGCCAGCTGTTATGGCTTGACTTGTTTATGTATAATGGTTATATAATGTAGTTATCGAAAATCATAATTAGCAAGAAGAATATGGAAACAAAAACAATAGGAAGGTGTGATTCATAATAATCTGCACCGCATATAAATGGGTAAATTAATTCAAAATACATTTCAATAACACGTATGTTCTATTAATCATTTAATTGGGTTTCTAGTGAAGTGGATTCTCGAATTCCATGTACTTTTAAAGAAAGAATTGCACAAGTTGGCGAGACGCAAATTACAATCACAGCAGGAATCCGAAATTATATACGACCAATGCCAGCTTAGTGCCCGTCCCTGTCCCTGACATGTGCCCGCCGAATGCAGGTGAGCATTATTCGCAAGGGGTGGTCAGGCGATGTAAAGTAGGTCGCGACATTGACCCCATTCGAGACGTGCATGCCGCCGCCCGCTAAATTTCCTTATCGTCGCCGGCCGTATGACGCCCCCCCACGCGAATTTCCGCGCGGTCCTTCGCATGTTGCCGCCTCTTCGCGCCAGTCGTCGTCCGCGGTCTGGCGGTGGCGCAGTGTCGGCCGGCCCGCAGCACGCATCACGGTCGGGACCGCTGCAAGCCAACTTCACACAATCCGCCCATTGCGTGAGTAAGTCCATCCAACCAACTCCCTTTTGTTTCGTTGTTGTTTCAAGGTTGAACGTGCACAATGCTCCATATGATTGCGATGTGTTCGCAGATGGGTGGGATGGGGCAGCGGAAGGGTTTGAAAGTCACCGACGCCGAACGCAAGGTGCGCGTCGGTATCGCTGTTGAGCATCTCGCTGATCTGCACAAGAAGACGATCGCAAAGTTCAAGCTCGCCGACGGCGCCGAGATTAGCTTCCAGACGCGTGATGGTGTTCCCATACGCGATGAGACGGAATTCCTCAACCTCGCCCCGCAGACGCTGCTCATCTGGGTGCACAAAGGCGAACGCGCTGAAACGGACGCCGAAATCCTCTACCGAACCATACGCGAGGTGAACTTCGACTTTCTCAGCACGGGCGAGAAAGTGCACGAGTTCTTCACCGAACAGATGAAGGCGAACGTGTATAGTCTTGCAAAGGTGCTCAAAGAGATGGACGATGACAAGACTAAGGTGAGCAGCAAGGAGGACGATCCCGACTGGTTCGAAGGTGAGTACGACCTAGACCAAAACATAATTGTAAAAAAGAACAAGTCAAGCCCATTTGACAAAAACATACTCAAACATGCACGTACGACCCCCTCAATCGCATACAGGTGTAGAGAGCCGTGCAAAAACCAAAGAGGAATATATGTTTAGGCGAGCCCAAGACCGAATAAAGAAATACTTCTATTCGACTAAAGACGACTTGCTCAAGAATCGCGACCTGCCCGCAGAGCACGTCCGTGAACTTTGCGCACAGCTGAACGACGCGCTCAAGGACGCGCACTACTTCGGCGCGTATTTCGATCGCGGCGCCGCCACCACCACCGCTGCCGCCGCTATGTGCACGCCGCTCGGCACGTTTCAATGTCAAGGTCGATGGGATGTCGCCGCCTGCCGCTACCAGCACGCGCACGTCATCAATCCCTATCGTAGCTACGAGGAGCGAATTGTCTTTCAGACTTGGAATCTGGACCATCGAATAGAACGCGCGCGTAGCATCATCCCGGCCATCACATACGCCATTCAATCGCTGCCCACCGCGGAAGGTTTAACGACGTACTTGGATTGCACGCAGATCTTCGACGACCTCTTCACCGACCACAACTTAAAACTGGTACACATAGTGTGCCACGATAAAAGCGCGCACACGGTACCCGACCTACAGCGCTACATTAAATTTAAGCCAAAAAATAACGTATTGACTAACTAGCGAACGTATTAACAAACGAATGTAAAACGTAACATAACTAAATATATAACTAAAGATAAGAAAGAAGAACCCAAGGGTAGAAACTACGGGCTACGAATAACATGCGTACCTTCAATAGTAAGTTTACTATTACTACGTAAATAATGTAAGTAATTGTAATGTTAATGATACAACAGTACATGAATAAGAAATTGAAATTGTTTCAACGAAGTACAGGGTTTACCATACGCACTTATTTTTACACAGATCAATAATTAAAAATACATTCAGGGTAAGCATAGCTGTAAAAAAGTAACAACCAACCATCATGCATGACTTTGTACTTGAGTTTCACTCATTGTACTCATTGAGTTTCCACACGAGGAAACACTGCTCAGTTGAATAATCATCGAGGAATTCCCCCAACATGTTGCATGACTCGCGCTCTGCCGTTGCGTACGTTCTAAATAAATAATAATGCCTGAACGACAAACTATTGGTCAACGACAGTTCGCGAGCAGCAACAGCAACATCCTTGTAGAGCAGAGTAGCCTAGTGACCCTGTATGGATTTAGGCTTTGTGCGTTCACGTATTTGATTAAATTCAGACGGTTTACCCACACATCCTTCCAAATCCAACATGTTGGACGCGAAGGATAACAAAGCTTGTCAATAACATTGTGATGAAACAAGTAGTTACGTAGCAAACAATGAACTTGTAGACGACAATTCGATTTTAAACAAAGAAGAAAAATGCTGTTCAACAATAATGACGCTTAAACGAACGCAATCAAACTATGTACTCAACCAAACAATACTAGGCTCGATGTTGAAAATGTATCGTTCGTGGAATTCACGCATACTAATTCTAGACTCTCTAAGCAAACATAATCCGTGCCAAACATTTACCTTTAACCCAGAGTGGTTGTACGCGTTTCTTGGTAGGAGTAAGATTTGAACGTTTTCCTCGATATTTGCCGGCGCTCAAGAAGATACTTTGGCATCATCTAGATGGGTGTGATATGATCAGTTTGCGGCATTGGCGAAGCGATGGCGCCGGCCGGATGTTCTCTTGTCCTGTGGTACTATTGCTTTTGTGCATGCGTGTATTTTCTGTCTTTTTGACAGAGGTCTGGAAGTGTTGCGCAACCTCCCACTTGAGCGTGGTCCCCGGAAAATACTGACAGTAAACTGATGAATTCGCAAATACATCAATAGTCCATACACTGGACAGATGTACATCAGGCTGTTGTCATAATTTTAACTGATTTGACGTTCCTTAACCTTGCAGAAAAAATGGTATTCAAGTGCAAACAGATTGACAAATTGTATTTGACATAACAAAAAAAAAGAAATGAAACTATTGAACTGTTGTTAATTCTTTGACTGAAATATTTAAAGCATATTATATATATATGTATATTATACAAAACTTTAAAACCATTGTAAAGGAAAAATAGTATTATAATAAATAAATATAGATTAGGTTCGTAGACTTAACATATCCTACTGTCACGTTCAGAAACTACAAAATACATAAATACAAAAAAAGACAACATTGTTTCAATTCAATTGTTTGATTATTTTCCACGCATTTAACGAACATTTAACAAATGTATCATACACACAGATAAACGCAATTAAACTCGTTTGTATAGTCAATATTCCGTTGAAAGCGAGACAATTCGTCGTGCAATCTACATTAGCTTACTACATACTCTGAAAATGTATTATTGCTTACTGTTACAATATTATGTGTCACTTTGGTATTTTACTCTCATAGTCCACCTCAACCAGGGCGAATGATTGCGCTGCTTATAAATTGTCTTAAGTTATAAATAAATGTTTGATGAACGTGGCTTTATGTACGAAAAACCATCAACGTTGATGAGATTACTTAGAAGAATGAGAAAATAAATAAACGAAAATGACTTGATCAGTTGCGCGTAAGTATTTTGCTAATGTACGTTTTGGGATAAATTGGCAAAATTAATATTAACTAAACGAAAATTCGTGCGAACCGAAAAGAGAACTTGGCTATACGTCTCTCCGAGCGATGAGCGTCGAACGTACCGAAGGGATGAGGACATTGTCGGCAGTATGAGGCAATCAAGTTTTGATAGAGCGACCTTGAAGTCAAGCGCGAGTAATGCGGGACAAGGGCGCGTGGTCGAATCTAGGACCCGGTCACGACTGTTGCGAGAGAAAGGGGTGGCATAACACAAACGCCAGCGAAGAGAATTGGGTCAAGGGCGACGATGCGCGATGGAGGGGGCAAGTGCGTACACATGCCAGACGCGCGACTCTCCCTTTCGCGGACCTACAACTGGCTTGAGTAGGTCAGTGGGTTACGCATGGGTGATGTGTTTGTGTGGGTCACCAAGAGGATGCGCGATCGAAACTGGCCTAGCTGCGCTATGCTATCAGCCCTGCAGCTTCGAAATGAACTGCGTGAGATCGTACTCGTCCTCGTACTGCTTGTCATCCCACAGCTCCGGCAGCTCCTCGAGGATCGCGCGCACACCGCCGCTGCGAGGATTCGCGCTGCTCGCGGCCACTGGTGACGGCGTGCCGTCTGGATTATGCGAGAATAGATCCAATAGTTGATCGGTGCCCATCGTCTCCATGCGACTGTTTTCACCGCTAATGACTGTGTTAGCTGTTTGTACCTTGAACTTTTGCAGGCTGTGGAGAGAAATATACGTTTACAATTGGGATGATAGAAAATATTATACTGTATCGAAAAATAACATCGAAAGAGTAAATGTGCTTTGAACGAGTCTAATGTATAAATATCGAAAGTAACGATATTTCAAATATTGAAAATATATATTTTAGATATCGATATGGATAGGTATCGATAAATATAAAGCATTAAACGTGACTCGGTGTGGGCGTTGCATTGAACATTGAACGGCAAAATTCTGAATTGTAAGCGACTGATGACTCGCTCATTTTCCCATAACAGCAATGCAACGTCGAGTCACGTTTTGGACATCATTCAGACCGCCGACTATCGCAACTAATGATATTTTAGATTTGGATAAGTATCGAAAGTAACGATTTTTAAGTCGTAAGTAATCGTTATCTGACATCGATATGTTAGATAACGATACGTACGTGGTCAATGTGCCAAGGGTTAATATGTATAAAGAGTACCTGTATAAAGGTACCTGTATAAAGCGTATATTTCAGGAATCGAAAGAATCGATATTTCATATTTGAGTAGTTATCGAGAGTAACGATTTTGCAAAGTATCAATATGTCAGCTATCGATAAGTATAAAACTTGTCGATTGGTCGGGATACATATAAAGAGTGTGGATATGTCACATATCGAAGTATCGATTTTTCAATATCACAGATGTAAAATATAAACCTAAAATTAACGATAGGTCAGGATTCAACTAGCGAAGTGGCGCAGCGGTAGTCAATCACTGCTAACCACAAGGTCCCCAGTTCGTTTCACGGTAGGGATGAATAGCAAAATGAATTCTTGACTAATTACATCGGAAAAGAATGAAATAGAGCTAATGCCCAAAATAGTCGATGCTCGGTATAAGCAAACAAAAAAGTTTATATTTCAGGAATCGAGACTATTGATATTTGAAGTATTTATACAAATATCGATACATCATAATGAGAAACTTTAGCCATTGGATAATTTGTACATTATCTACACGTGAGAGGTATGCTCTTCTGCATTAAATTGTCATCAAAAATTAGAAGCGCCCTTCACAAAACTATTCTATATAATTGAGTCACATAGTAAATTTAACAAACATTAAAAGTAGAGTTCTGAAAGCATTAATATTTTAATTTCAGCAATACTTAAAATATATATACTCCTAAATATTTTGAAAAGTTGTTAAAATATGGAATCATTGACTTTTTCAATACTTCCGTACTTGCAATTTAAAAAAAAAAGGTATTTAAATTTACTGAAATTTTACTACCAGTTACTAATTTTAACTATACTTTAGGGATAAAGGCCACCCCACAAAAGTACATCCGGGACCCAAACGTTCCTTTATTATTTAAATTGTGATTAATTTTGGCCCACAGTGATAAATGTTGTCGACCTCCCTAATATAATTTAATAACTGAATGCAAACAGAAACATACCCCATAATTTTCTCCTCGAGGGTGCCGCGTGTAATTAATCTGTAGACGTTGACGACCTTGCGTTGACCTATACGATGCGCTCTGTCCATCGCCTGCAGATCCTTCATTGGGTTCCAATCATGTTCTACGAAGATCACCGTATCAGCGCCAGTCAAATTCAAACCCAGTCCACCAACTTGCGTCGTCAACAGTAGAACATCGATCGAAGGATCGTTGTTGAAACGCGTAACGACTGCATGTCGTTGTCCGGGAGGTATCGAACCATCCAGTCTAAGATAAGTCACCTCTGGCATGATCTTCTTGAAGAGATCAAACTCGATTATATCAAGCATTGCCTTCAACTGACAAAACACCAGTGCTCGATGTTGGTTAATGACAATTTCGGTGGTTTGTAGTTCATTTACGCCAATACCACAATCCAAAAGGAGTTGCCTGAAAAATTAAGAACGAATCTATTAGCAATTATTCCTTGAAGTTTCGTCAAGTTTATTTACCGCAATGCAGGTAGTTTAGCAGAGTGATATATGCTCTCCAAGGAAGACTGTTGCTCCTCCAACTGGGCTGTTATCTTCTTATACTGCGGATGTAGATTGTTCAATACCAACTTTGGATGATTACAGACATTCTGCAGGTAGCGAAGTGCTTGGAATATATGAGTATTGCCCTGCATGGAACTAGCTGTAGCACCATTCGATAATGATTGCTGGAACGAAGAAGGAAAAACATCATAAATATATGCTGTACATATGTAATTTTAGAAGAATACTTGTGATAGATTTCATCGTGCACATATGGTTTTAATAAAATTCCCCCTAGTATCGATACTTTCAGATATTTTGACACCCCTAATTCGCGAAAAACATATTTCTCATCAGCACCCTACAACGTATAAACTGTGTATTACTTCACTGGATACACATTTACGAGGTGTGTCGATACGAGGTGTAAGGTGGCTTGATATGTCTCCTCACGTGCAAACGGGTGGGCATTAACCGTGTAGCCGTTGAAATCTCGGATCATTCACAGGACTCTTTAGACACACCTCGCATATTCGGATAGTAACGTGTTGCCCCACCCATGTTGCAGAAAATATCGCAATTGAGATACTTGAGAGAAAAATATATCTGCTTGAAGACCAAAAACTTTAGGAATACCTGTAATGTTTGATGCGCATGACTTTTTGAGAAATCCTCGTAAAGCTGAGTTTGTACTGGACTTAAGTCGCAGTAATAATCCTGCGTAATCTTCGGTGGGAGGTCGTCCAGAACGTCTTCTTTCATTCGTCGAAGCAAGAAGGGTAATACCTGACGGTGCAAAGCTTCCATGGCGAGTGCCCCAGCCTCTTGTTCTTTTGGTGAGCACTTGGGATCACGACTTGCTAAAATTGGCTTTGAATACCGCGCCGTAAACTGCTTCTCGGTGCCGAGGAAACCCGGCATCAGAAAATCGAAAAGGCTCCAAATCTCTAGCACGTTGTTTTGAATAGGTGTACCGCTCAAAATAAGTCGATGATTGGCTGTGAGTTTCTTCACTGCAATACTTGTGCGTGTTTTGCCGTTTTTGATAACATGCCCTTCATCGAGAATAATGTAATTCCATTTTAAACTGGTGAAAAAGTTCAAATCCTTTCGAATGATATCGTACGACGCAACGACTAGATTGTAGCGACGGAATTTCTGTCGAATTTTTTCGCGTTCGGGCGGTGATCCGTGATACTGCACCGGTTTCAAATTCTTTTCGGGTAAGAACTTGTCAACTTCGTACACCCAATGACCGGTGAGTGTGGGTGGACAGACGACGAGCGACGGTAGAGGTGCACAATCCGCCGATCGATTCTCCTTATACTTACACTGCCGCTGATAATGATCGCCAGCGAGAATGCAAATGCTCTGCAGCGTTTTTCCCAATCCCATATCATCGCAGAGGATGCCGTGCAATTTGTATTTATTGAGGAAGCCTAGCCAATTGACTCCAGCCTGCTGGTAGCTGCGCAGCTCAGCATCGATGCATACCTGCACCTTGTAATCGGGTATGCTCGATGGCGTCAACAACTGCTGGAGGAATTCACGTTCGCGCACGCGATGTACATGTAACGAGCTCGCCTTCAATGTCGGCGGTTCAGGAACGCCACCGTCGAGTGGCATCAGCTGTACCAGCGTCGCAAAGCTATGGGTACCCATCAATCTAACACTATGATTCTGATCAGACATCCGGCCAAGCAACGGCACTACCAACAGCACAACATACGGTATTATATCAAACTGTAGGGTGTCCACCATGCAGGCAATGGCTTCCACGGCACCCTGTCGATTAATGTCGTTATCGGTTGCGCCTAGAAGTGGCAACACACGGTCGATCACATGCTCCATCGTAGTGACGGAATCAATTTTTGAGAATGCAGCTAGGCAGCGGGATGCTAAATGTCGGACAGCGCGATAGGGATGAGTCAGTAACAAGCATAGTCTCTCCAGGCAAATATCCATGATTTTTTGTCGCAACGCGGGATGTACACTGGGATAAGTCACCTCTAGTACTTGTAATATACATACGAGATGCTCCGCCTCGTTATGTTTATCCATTAATGTTTGGGGTTGAAAATGTGCCGGATCCACACAGCACTCAACCTGTTTCACGGTAAGATCCCAAAGTTTAGGTAGTTTCGTCTCGATTTCATCGCCGAAATGCTTAGTTATTTCTATTAAGGCGTGTGTTGCTCCACGACGCTGGACACGATTCGCCATGTGGTCATCATCTTCGTCTTTGAAGAGGTCCTCCAAAGGTATATCCGAATTTGGGGGCCGACCTGGACCACGACCCGTGGAGTTGGAACGTTTAAATGCAGCTTTCTCAGCGTGTCGTTGTTGATTATCAAGGGTTACAATGCCTTGATAATTGTCTCTTGGTTTATACTGTAAAATTCCAAATAATTATGAAGTTATTTTATTGTTAGTTGGAAATAATTGCATACGAATAAATCGAATGAACTCCTATAGAATGATTCTCATACTATTAAGAGTTCTTTTAGATACGCCAAAATGTTTAAAATGTGGAAAGTATAATAATGCCCAAGCATTGTAACGCAAAGGTTCCGAGTTCAAGCTCCGATGTCGACAAAACTGAGATATCGCACTCAATTTCATCAATCCTGAATAAGGAGGATTATAAAAGCAAACCACATGCCCACATGGATTGAAAAGCAATTCAACGCGGCATTGTTATAGGAACATTACCGCAAACAAGTAGGCCATGCAAATTTGTAAGATATGTATGACATTTCCTAATCAAAAACAATACTGAAATATGTTTAATGTTGACAAGAAATACTTACCCATGAATGCTCTCCCGTAGAGTTATCGTCCTTATTATTTTTGATGAGTGGGGTAAATTCAGAGTCGCACTTAAGGAACATGCATAAATTTGAGAGAATCTTATCGTTCGGACATGGAGTACGGCCAACGCACTGTTCTACAAGTTTCGCCAGTTGTCGTGCGGTAACCTTTTGAAGTTCCTCGTTGGTTTCGCGTCGAATCGACTCCATAAGGGGCTTCACCACCGGCGTGAGTTTCTCGGGCAGTGATCTACAGCAAACAGTGGCGCCGGAGACGGCCGCCAGAGTTGAAATCGTTAGCATATTTTGATCATTACTAGTCTGTACCACGCATGTCTGAATACTCTTCCGGCGCTCTTCCAGGCTCTCCAAAACCTTCATCTTTAATTTGAAGCCATTGAGCAGTGTTTCAGTATCGCGTCCAGTGATTTGCTTAATGCTATCTAACGTGAGTACGTTATGATCATTGCCGATTGGCACCTTGTAATGCTTCATTGTGGATATGAAGTCGCGAGTCTCCTGCGCCAGTCGCGTGAAACTGTGGGCAATTTCGTCGAAGTATAGACCCTCGTTGAGGCACGCATGCAGTTTCTGCGCAAGTTGTGGTGGGCAGGCGGAGAATAGGGATTCACGCATCGCCCACTCGGCGATCACCAGACCAACAACCATACGCTGCAGAGCGGACTTGGAATTGAGATGGCAGAGAAGTACGTTCACGTAGCAGTCGATGGGTTTCTCGCCCTGGCTATAGTCTATACCCGGCGCCGGTTGTACCACAAAGCATGAAAGCTCGCCGAGCATACGCGCCGTCATGCAACGCACCTGCACGGCATTCGTCTCACGCGTTGCAATCGGCGTTGTCTCCGAGCCGCCGATGTAATACTTCTGCACGATGAGCGGCGTGTCGAAGTTGAGACCGTCGTTTCGTCGGCGTTCGCGCGGCTTCACCTGAATCAAGACGTTCTGATCGAAAGGCATCCGGACCGGTTGCATCGAGAGAATCATCCAAGCTCGAATAAAAGGGCAAGCGGCGTGTAACAGCTCGACTAAGCCAGAATTTTTCAACAGAAGGTACCATACTCGTTCGGACACTTCGCGAACTTCGCTGTGATGTTCTACCAAAACTCTTAAGAAATCATGTAAAAAAA